>JAPDSC010147845.1:39388-84559 GCA_026290005.1 Latrodectus geometricus
AGCTTAATTATTAGCACTAACTTAAATTGATGATTCATTGAATCGCATGTATATATATGGTTTTTATAAAATTTTTTAAATTATTACTTAGTTAATTAGAATAAAAATTATTTTTGATTACAAGAAATTTTTATATTTGATTAAAATATATCATTTTTAAGATATGGTAATTTGTGTGTATTCATGTGTGTAATCTGATTTAAGTATTTCAAATGCATTCGTCAATGAAAATAATTTTAGTTTGAATTTGAATTTAGTAAGTAGAGTTGCACTAGTTTGGTAGCGTCATATAGTTTTTATATAATTTAAATTAAGTATTATGTGATTATATTCTCTGGGTAAGGTTTAGTGTAAAATTTACTGCATTTCTCTATCTCTAATATAGGAAAATGCGAACAACATGTTTGCCGAGAAAGCCACTATTGTCTGAATTCTGCCGCCACGATTTGTAGTGTCATGCCACAATACTGCATCGATAAATCCCTAGTATGTGATGGATTACCCAACTGCAGTGAAGACGACTACAGTGATGAAGAAAAATGTAAGAAAAGCTTTGTGTACAAAAGAGATTCTTGGTTTGTGAAATAGAGCTTACTTGTTTGCAATAAGGTTTCTTAGTTTGAAATAGAAATTTCTTTGACATTTATTAGCAAATAATATTTTTCATACGAATCTATGTTTCAAAATATATATATATATATATAAACATGATTTTAAAGTCTGATATTTTTCTATGCAATAATCTAATATAAAACGGGCCACTATAATTTTATTTTATATGTAACTTTTATATAGACATAAAGCAAATTTGTAAAGCTAGTTAAGAGATTAAAATTTTTATCGTTTAATAATTAAAAATAGTTACAAATTCTGTCTAAAACTCGAAAATGATTTAACAATTTTTGAATTTTAAATTTTGAATATGATGAACCCCATATGAAAATATATTACTTTATGATGGTCGGAACAATAACTTCAATTTAATTCCAATTTTTCAATTCAAGTTCCAGTTAACATTAATCTTCAATTTAATATATTTGAGCTAATTTATATAAATTATTTGCTTAAAAATATTTAACAATTGGTTAAAATGTTTTATTAATTATTAAATTTAAACAGAGATCGAAAAGAACGATGCTGAATTTTAAGTTTAATAAAATGAATATGTATATGAGCCACGTATCTTTAGAAAGAATGTAAATAAGTAGATAACCAATAAAACTGAAGAAAAAGGATTATTGCGATTACTACAGTGTACATGCAACTCAGTAAAAAGGTCAAGCGTATACAAATGTCAGGAACAAAACGTCACAGGCGACGTGACCGTAAGCAAAACGCATCCAGTCGGCTCGCGTAACTCAAGACCACAATAAAATGAAAAACCCATCAATTCTTTTATTCCATTTACAATTTCTATTTCATTTTCATTACAGAATTATTCCTCTAGCATTTTATTATCACTTACTCCTTTATCAAATGCTTTTCCACTATCGACCCAATTAAATACATTTGCTGCATGTAAGTTGTTTCGTAAAATATGGCTAGATGACTTCGAAAGTGGAAGAATGATCGGAAAACTGTAGGAGAAACATAATATTACCATTTCATCCCATGCGTTTAAATAGATTTATTTCCAAGCTATGTGTTCAGCTGTTAGAAAGGTTGGCCACTCCAGGAAAACAACTTCAATGGATGACTGATATATCAACCTGCGGCCGAAACAAGATATCAAGTGTCATTACTCAGCAACTGTGTATAACAATGGGGTTTTAAATGTCATGTTTTTCAGCTCCTAGATACCTTAAAAAGGTTGCTGATTAAACTGTTTGTCCTGAAAACTGAATTTTTTTGAACAATCGTCATTGGCGGCTCCATTTAAAGTTGTGCAAGAAGCACAAAAACTGGATATTTCATCAATGGAGACGTCTCTTCTTTACGGAATAAAAACTATTCAGTGCCAAAAGAGATTCACAATGCCAGATGCTTTAAAGAGTGGCCGAGAGACGGTTTAATCTCAGTAACTTCGTGAAAAGAAACCGTTTCTGTGTCCTGGAATTGTCTTCAATGGGAGCATTATACTGAATGGGTGGGCTCACCTCCACGTTTTCGACATATGTTCCATAACTGGAGATTGCTATTGTAAGGAGGTTGGTTGGGTTTTGTGGCGCAAGGTCCAAAAAGGACAATCTGCACGCTATTGTAAGGAGGGTATCCTTTCCCATATGCATCATTTCCAAGGTGACTTCGGAGCAAACTTGGTTTTTATGAATTAAAAGGCATGAAAATACCGGAATATTGCTGTTCATCGACTACTAGAAAGAGAAAACATCACTCGAATGAATGGAACATCGTACTCTCTTGATTTAAATCAAGAACAATATGAGTGAGGAGTGTTTTAGGGAGACGCCTAGTACCACTATCACAGCCCCTGGGAATCACCAACTACTGAAATAAATACTGATTGAGGAATGACTACTCTTATCGCAAGAACTGTTGAAAACCAGAAGCTGAGTATAGTGAGATGGTGTGAAGCAACCATTGCAATAAAAGGGGACATATAATAGACTAAGGAACATCTTATTGATGTTCTTTCTCTTAAAGAGATAATCATGTATAACGATTTTAAGGATTCAATAAACGTTTCATTGTTTGATTCCATACTGTATGCATTATATTCCTTTTTGCATTATATATAAGATAAATTCAAAATTAATTTTTCATGCGTTCTTTCTGAATTATATTTTATATAAGACAATATTTTGTTTTAAGATTCCATTTTCTCCATTGACTGATATAATAATTTGTAAGATATATTTGCAGTATCATATAGTACCTTTTTAACATATACTTTCAAAATTTCTAACGTATTTTAAAAATATTAAAAATGAAATTTTGGACTGAAAATATTAACGTTAGGGCTGATAATATTTGTAAATTTCTAACACTAATTAAATAGCATCTGATTTATTTGACTTATGTAGCAAAGTTTTTGAATAAAATTAATTCCATTTTTTATTTAATGAACCATGACATTACACTTTTTAATAGTCACTTTACTTATTTCAATTACCTAATTAGTCAGAAGCTCTTAAGCTGATTTAATCGACGTAGCTTTTATTAGTGGTCAGGGACTGAACACATAATGACATCATAAATAACACTCTTTGTTGATTTCCTTTACTTTATTTGGTGAATAATTACATCATTTAAATAGATTAGAATCTAATCTTTCCCATTATCAAATTCCAATGCAAATAAATTAGTTTAAAGTAACACACAATAAATAGCACGCGTTTGTGCTTCACACTTGCTTATCTTTAAGCTTAGATTAAATCCAGAATTTGTGTGAGTTATACTATAGAAAATTAAACCAGAATGCTTGAAAGAAAATATTTATATCTTTGACTTAATTAAAATCTCATATATTGTGCTTTATTAAATAGATTCTCTTATAAATTCTCTGACGTTTATTTTTTAAACGAGCAATTTAAAACCAGCTACGAAATGTATCAAGTTTTTAAAACCAAATAGCTGTAAAATAGCAATTTTTTCATAATTAAAATTATAACTTATATCCTTTTAACAAAAACGAATGATTAAAAATATTAATGTTAAAGTAATAATTTTAGATGGATGTCTGATAATTATATTATTTATGAGTGGTTTACCTACAAACACTGAATTATAATTTTAATTTATTATTATAAAAACATCATTTCATAATCAAGCGATGTAACAAAGTAATTAATCGATAATTTTTATGAATTTTTGTAATCCAACAAATGTTTCTTTTTTGATGTTCAATATTATTAAAAACTAACTATACACTATTTAAATATGCACCTTAGTGTATCGCGTTATTAATAAAGTATTCCAATGTTTTTTGATGGGTAAAACCAATTAGTAACTGGATGTTGATTAATTTAACAAATGTAATCTGTAAAAAAAAACTTTTGAAGTAATATATAGCTAAAATCTATTGGTAAGACACAGTGGCTTCATTTTTTTTGTTAAATGTTTTTATTCAAAAGTATTGAAATTAATCTGGAAACATGAACTATGCACAACTTAGAGATGTATTTTATTCAGAGAATTTATCAAGTTCCATTTAAACTAAATTGAATTTTACTTTAGCAGAGTATTTTTGACTTAAATATTAAGTAAATCATATGAATAATATTTAGATTTGCAATATAAACAGTATATCTCTGTCTCATATATATTTAGATATATAAGTATCGAAAAAAGCCAAAAGTACATTACATTCGTATTTTTGTAGCTTGAAGAGTAGCACTGACAACATCAGTATTATTAACGAAGAAGAACATAATGAGATAATAAAAATTATTCTCAATTGTAATGAAGACTATTCTATAAAGGATAAGATCACTGAAGTGCATAGTAATTTTATGAAAATTTTTCGAATGTTTTATAAAAATTCATTTTTTATTAAATTCTTATTACTCTTCAACTTCATATTATTACCTAATATCATATCTCTGTTTTCCATTAGCGATGTTTAAACCGACGGGCAAACCCTTATCCTTTTTTTCATTTATTTTCTCGTTTAGTAAGAGTGAATAATCTTTGAATATCAAGTTTATTGGAAAAATGTAACATAAAAACTTGTATTTTTTTATAGTAATAAAATGGGAATTATAAATGAAGGTGTATTGTCATACGTCTTTTGACATATATCATGCTCTTGTTAAAGCTAGGTTTTAAAATATTGGTAGAATATATATATGTATAAAGAAATTTTAAATTGGACAAAAAAAATATAACCCAAAATATTAGATCATCGTGATTTTTACCATATTTATAGTTATTTTCTAAAATAATGGATCATATTTACTTATCTTAAAAGAAAGAGAAAATCCCTGAAAAACTACTACCCCCAGTCTTGTAAACAGTCAAATGATTTTATCTTTAAATGTATTTCACCATTCAGCAAAGAGTTAGGGTATTAACCTTACATATAAAAATAAATTATCCGAATATATAATTACTTTATAAACTAGTTGAATATAACCACTTTGCTGCGCTACGTTTTAATTAATTTACAATTTGTTCAATGAATTTATAGTTCACATCAGACTCATATATATGATTCTTGTTTAATTGATTTAAATTTGAGCAGAGAAAAACTTTATTACCAAGTCTGGTCAAATTATACTAAACCTTAAATTAGTACAATGAAAACAAAAGCAGAACGAAAATTGGATTACATTTATATAAGCGTTACCGTAATAAAGAACATCCCAAGAACACTGTTCCATAATACAATTTTTTTTTTTTTTTTGTGAACCAAAAAAAGTGAACTACCATAAATTTAATTATTAAAAAAAGTTAAAATTAAAAAATCATCTGGAATTGTCAAGTTATTATCATAATGATAAACCATCATTGGGTAATATTTAAATGAAAAATTATGTTTCAAAAAATAATTAATAAACCTTATATTTATAAAAAAATATTTTATTAGTATGGTGTAGAACTTTTTGGCGTGTAATATAACTTGCAATCTGG
Organism: Latrodectus geometricus; assembly: GCA_026290005.1. Taxonomy (NCBI): domain Eukaryota; kingdom Metazoa; phylum Arthropoda; class Arachnida; order Araneae; family Theridiidae; genus Latrodectus; species Latrodectus geometricus. The sequence goes on from JAPDSC010147845.1 coordinate 44,918, forward strand.
TGAATTCATTCACACAAGTGCTGAATAATGTTTAAATGGATATTGAACCCTTATTCACGGTAATATTGTGAATGTTCTTGGAGACATGCAGGTGGAGGTTATCGATTCGTACTAAATACTCTAACATATATAACTGTTAAGTTATATTGAAATAGGGTGATTACGCAGGCCAAGACAAATGTATAACTTCATCCTGGGGTACATCAAACCTTGATTGAACAAGTCTCACTTCATCAATATTTTTAAAACTTTTTGGAAAATTTCATCTCCATCACGAAACAAAATTTGAATTATAGAATGAATCTGGTCAGCTATGTATAAAGTTTCTTTATACTTCTCACTAGTGATCCTTCCTTTAAGGGTTACGATGGTCAGCCAAAATACCACAGCATGTCTTCTCGTATCATGACAGATCCACCTCCATGCTTGACAGTTTGAAGAAGACAATAACGATCTTAAGCTTGGGAAAGTACCCTTCAAAAGTCCATCCGTCACGTGTAAGGGAAAAGTATGAAAGACGGTTAGTCAGATCATATTGCTTTCTTCAACTTATTAATCGACTAGCATTTAAGAGTCTGACAACACTGTTGGCATAGACATCTGTGATAAACGGTTTGGGAATTGTTACTCTGCCTGCTCTTTTTAAAAAGACGCCTTCTAACTGTAATAATTGACATTAGAGAATCCAGATGCTGATTGAGTTCTTCTGTCATTTGTGCTGCAATTCTTCACTTTTTAGACATTTCAATCTACTTCTAAGCTTTGTCAGATTCTTTCACTGAGCTTTACTTTCTGTCCACTAGTTTGCTTCGCAAAGCTTATCATAACGCATTGTGCGTATGGTACTGTGCGTTTCGATAAGTTCTCATGATTTTAAATACAATACCTCTAGAAATGTATATGAATTCGAATATTTCAATCACACACTTGGTCCACCTAGATGGGCTCCTACAATCTTGTCTCCTTAAAAATCTGAGAAGTCCGACAATTTAGCTTTAGAAAAAATCGAAGATTTACAGAACTTCAGTAAGCTACCATATATTAACAGAATATATACATTATCCAGTTATAAAAATACTAATTGTGTATATTATATTGAGTTGTCCGGAAAATTCATGTTGATTTTCAGTAGGTAGCGTGAGAGATCTGAAAGAAAATATCACAATTATTGAAAACAAATGACGTGTGTACACATTCTAAAAGAGATAGCTTCAGCCATAATTGGAAAAAAAATTGTGGTTACGATTCGTTAATTTTTATCAGTTTTGTACGCCTTAAGAATATGGTGGAAAATAAAGTGCATTATAGGCATTTAATGCTTTTCTTTTTCCGAAAGGGCAAAATTTCCACACAAGCGGCAAATAAGATATGCGCTGTTTATGGCGAGGATGCTGGATGAAGGATTTCCCTTAATGGGAAAAATATTGACTCTTTGGTTGAGATCAAAACCCACTTGGGTAAATTTTTACCAAGAAATCTGAGAGGTTCAGGAAGGACGGAATTCTCAAGCTACATGAAAGATGGAGAAAGGTTCTGGATCAGAATGGTATTTATATAATTTAATAAATGTATATCAATATTTAAATGAGCTGCGTTTTAATTATCCTAAAATATCGCCATGAACTTTCCGGACAACCCAATATTTTAATGTTTAAGATACGCATTTGAAAATGTCGCATTTATTCACGTGTGTTTCCATTAGTTTAATAATCATTCGTTTTATATCAATATGCGTGGTACCCACTTCTATACTAAGTAAGAATTTCATGTCTATAATAAATCTTTTAGACTAACTTTCAAACCATTAGTACTTAAAAATATGAAGTATCTAGGGAATTTTCCTCTATGCGAACAATTTTGTTTATTTAATTTATGATACATTAATTTCATTTTAATCCAATAATCTGTTCGTTTTCTTAAAATCAGAAATAGAAAAAAATACCGAAGCCATTTAGAAACAGTATTTTTTTCTTATAATTTTATATAAAAAAATGTATTTTGAATTGAAAATCTGAAACTATTATCTCTTTTTACTTATATTTTCTATGACCTCCGGCAAAGGAAGAAAACTGTCATTTCTGGAATTGTATAGCCTGCGATTCGCTTCAAAAGATATCTGTTTGCCAGATTTTAAAATTTGAAATAAACATGAAGTTAAAAAAATGACTCGCACATGTGACATGAAACGGGTATTAGCTTCTCAAATGTTTGGTGTTCAAAACATCTCGGTTATCTGCTCAAAACACATTCCGGTTATTTATCTTAACAAAATCGCGGACTTCGAAGAGAACTTCCGGCTGTTGTCATAATGAAATAATTTTATTCTGGGGCTAGCGAAATATCAAAACTTCCGTAAATGAAATGTCAAAAAGTGGTGAAGTGTGGGTTTCATTTTTGGTAAATATTGCTGTTATACCACATGTTATTGGACTTTTGTCAAATATAAATATGATTTTAGATATCTAAAGGAAATATTTAACATAGTAAAAGGATTTATTATGGTAAATAATATAAAGTTATTTATAATTAAAAGTTTAGTTACCAACATTACTTTTTAAAAGTCGCATTAATACTGAAATGCATTTGTAATATTAAAATATAGTGGATAACACTTTACACATGGAAAATACATTGCATTTATACACTTAAAGCAGGTTTTATGTATACAAGCAATACTTGCTTTAATAACTGATAAATATCAGAATTTAAGATGTTAGCACTAAAAAGCTTAAACAAAAATATTTTAGGTTGTAAATGGTGTTCATATATTTATTGTACACACGACCTACATAAAAGAGTATAGTTTCCTTTCAATTTTATCTTTGTATATAAATTATTTATATTCTACAGCATATTTTTAAAAAGTTTAAATTTCAATTTTAAGCATTTTTTCCAAAATTATTCCTTTTATCTTTCTTATATTAAAGCCTTCATACTTTCTTCTCAAGCTAACATTTGAAAGAATTACAAAATTAAAATTTTGGACATTCTTAGTTAAAGTTGCATAATAAAAAAATTAGTCCTGAATAAAAACAGTAATTAATTATATAAGACATAACTACTAATAAGTCACAAGGAAAACACTAAAATTAATAAAGAACAAATGAAGGAAATGTCTGTATGTTAGTGCATAGAAACGCTTAAACATGTTTCAAGTTTTCAAAGTTTATAGTAAAAATATTCAGTTTGTTTATAACTTTAAAATTATCTTTTAATTACGTACAAATTTTCAAATCGTCATTTCCGTCGGTTTCTAATAGAATAAAATATTTTTTATTTCAATTCTGATTATGAAATTGTATATTATGTTCATACTGAGCAACATATTGCTTTTATTGTGTAATGCTAGTGAAAAGAATAAATTTATTCCTAGACAATATAGCTTTCATCACTATTGAACCGTTTCAATTGCCACAGAATTAAAATAACTTTCTAAATCCGAACGATTTTAAAACTTTTTGATAAATCATATAATCAGGAAAAATATTCGGAAATTATCACTTTTGCAAATATTAATTAATTTGTAAATATAATTGAAAATGGATTTACATATCTTTGAAAACATTTTAATAATTTAAAACCGTTGAAAAAAAATAACATTAAGTATTTCAACAATAAAAAAATTTTGTGTCAATTCAAGTATTTTTATACGCAACAAAAGTAAGTAAAATTAGATAATATTGATGAAAATGACATGATAATCTACAATTTTAAATCATGTTTAAGATATTCTCAACATCGGCATAGTAATATATAATATTATTTTAATGATATTTTTTTAGCTTACTCTCTGGTGAATTTTGAATATCTTAGTGAAAATTAAGAAAATGTCTTCCAATTTAAAATTAAGTAAAACATTTTAAGTGAAACTTAAAATTTGGATTTATAGATATTATATATATTATTATTATTAGTTATAAATATTATATATATCATATGAATTATAGGTATTATTTGGAATTATAGATAAGAAAATAGTTTAGAAAATGGTACCTATTATTCCAAAAGATGTCTATAAGATTCAAAAGGATTTACGTATGTTGATTTTTTTATGCTAGTTTAACTAATTGTTGATTTTTAAAGTTAGTTTGATTATTAAAAATTAAGTTATCAACATTTACATCTCTGGCAGCTGAAATCTGCCAACTGAACCCGTTAAACACAAATCATTCGTTATGACGAGATCGACGCCAGTGGTGGTATCCTCCTCTTCCCGGTACACAAGCAGAGACATTAAGTCCGTAAGAACTTTTAATCAACATAAGCCCTTCCTGCATTTCATTGTTTAAGTGTTAGTCGTTATAAAATACACAATAAAAAGTACGTAAGAGATTCGATTCATTGGAATAGAATTATATTTTTCTGTGGCTGAAAGTATAAAATAGATTTCTAATGCCTAATAACCTAGCACTGAATAATTAAGAATGCTTGATTTTGCTTATTCCCATGAAAATACAACATTTTTAATTATTATTGTTAATTAGAAAATAAAATAGTCGATTCTCATCTATACGCATTTTTATCTATGCAAATATTATTTTTCTAACAGTATTTACATATTACAATAAGAGCAGCTTGTAGATTTGTTTTATTGAAATTTAGCACTCTTTTATAAAGTTATTTAGTGTTTTTATATCAGTGACAAGAACCTAAAAATATCATTTATAAATCATAGCTTAAATCCATTAAAAATAAATTTGTCTTAAATCTAATGAAAACATCAGATCAGATTATAAAACTGAAACCAAACAATTCTTTATGGCGAAGAATGCAAACAAAATATCCTAGCAACCGCAAGAAATTTCATTAAAAGTGTTTTTGCTCACTTTTACTTTAAATGCATTGTCACAATATGTGTATTTATTAGATTCAATGATTAAGTAAGGAAAAAAAATATCTAGATTACTTTCTATGTCAGATATTTTCTAATGAAACTCAAATATTTAATGCGATTGCTAATGAAGTATAGGAGCATCTCATTATATACATGCAAAATGAAGACACTAACTTCATTTTGCATGTATATAATGAAATAGATCCATAAAACTTATTTCACTGACATGCACATGTATAGACTAGTTTCACTAAAATAGTCGATTCTGCATACATTTGATGGATAATCTTGCATCAATTTCATTAAGGTTTGAATTTTTAATGATGTTTTCTTTTCTAAAATGGTTCATTTTCAATGGTAAAATATAACAGAACAATGAAATTCATATTTTACTCACACTGATACCTAAATATTTATAAATTAAAGGAAACTAAATAAAAAATTATCTTGTTAGAACTAAAACATATCAATAGGAATTATAAATTAGTATGTCATGCTTTAAGAATACATTCGATAACGATGATAGGATTACATGATATTTGCAATCCGATTATCGTTATCGATAAACCTTTTGTGTTTAGAAATGTCACCATTTTCAAGCCAAGATTATCAATATTTATTAATTACATAATAACTTTGTTAAAAACAAATGAGTAATCCTAAATATACTTTCAACTAAAATCTACACATTTTTTTTAAATTAATTATTTACACTGGAAAGAAAATTACAACTGTAAACATTGAAATGTGTTATATACTGATTATTAAAATAGTTATCTTTGTTACAAATAAACTCAATTTTTTTGGTCTTCAAGGATATAAGAAAGAAAAGTCATTTTTATCGATATTAATCTCTGTGTATTGTTATGAAAAAATTATTACTATTCTTTAAATTTCCATTGAAATATTGGCGCAAAGTAAAAAACATTTGTTTTGATTTAAAAGATAATTTAATGAAAAATAGAATGCTCTTTTAAAAATAAACTATAATAATAAAAAATGCACATTTCTCATATCAGTTAGAAAAAAATATCTTCTATTTAATTTTGAATCATTTATATATATGTAAAAATTTAGAGAGCATGGAGACATAGTTCAGATGGTATTTTGCCAGCATGAAATAGATAATGTAAAGTAATTTTTGAAAAAAAGTAAAATTTCTAATGCAACATGGGCTTATTATATTGATACTTGTGCTTCTATTCTCGAAATGAAATGATCAATAAATAGAGAGAATGGTTTGGATGACATTCTTTGTACAAGAATACTCCAATCACACATCGGACTTTGGTCAGGAAAGTATGACAGACACTAAATATTCTGCATTTTTCCCATTTGAAGAGTATTTGTCGCTAGTCTGTGTAACGTCCAACATTATCTGTCAATAAAAAATAGGAATCGCTTATAGCTACAGCATATGCTTCGAATGAAACATTTTCATCTCATCTGCATATTTTCATGCCATCAAACTGTCATTCCTTATAATATCTAAGTTCGTATTTTGAACTATATTGATTCTTATCACATCATCAATATTCTGTGCTTATATTATAGTTTCTCCGAATGAGCATGAAGTTATTTGAGTTGAACTTTCTTCACATTACCAGAATACGTCGAATGTCAATCTACGGATGTTGAATTGAACCTCATCAATTTCTTTAATAAGCGTTTTTTCATGTTTTCTTATAGTTCAATATATTTCTTAATTTCTGACTTTGTTTCCATCGCGAAAAAAAATACGCTATATTTGATTTTGAAATATCTGATCTGATGCTACACTTCGTTCAAAAAGACAGCAAAAATGAAATCTGATGATGAACTCGTGTTTGAGCTCGATGAATTTAGATTCATGAAGCATAGCTTCACTACAGTTACTGAATATTTAATACAAATCAACTTGCTTTTTACTTTACCTGTGTTGATTTGGCATTTTTAACATTTACTCATATACCTTACTTCTGACATTATTTGTTGCGTTTTATCGGATTTCCGTATTTGGATTAAGCACTTAGCGTATTTGCGTATAAGCTATTTGGAATAGCACATTATTCTTCACTAATACGAAGATACATGGAGAAACTCCAAAATCTTATTATACATATTTTAAGCGTAAGATAGCCGCCCAATCTGTCTAGTGGTTAGCGTACCTGACTACAGATTGGTGGGACCTGGGTTCGAATCCTGGCTCGGGCATGGATGTACTTTCTCTCTTTCTTGTCTTTGTCCTTTTTTTTGTGTGTGAATGGTTGCCTACCCTATAAACGGGTACCTAAGGCATGTGTGTACTGAGGAAGTTGGACTCCACACCAAATATGGTTCAGTTGGAAAAGTGGAGCAGCGCACCCCATATTGCCGGCCTGGCTGGCACACGACAACAACAACAATAGTAAGATAAATGTGCTAAAAGATTCAACAGTTATCAGACTTCATACTAAAACAGTAAATACAGCGTCAAAGCAATATATCATTACGTTTGCAGTCCCTATCCAATAAAGTTTCCCTTGGGAAGCATGTGTAGAATGTAGATTTTGCCTACATTCCGTGTGATTCCGGAAAATACTCAAAATTTGCATGAGCCAAGCTGCCCAAAACATCGTCTCTTTGTCACAAAATATTGCCAAAGTGAGCGATTTCACTCTAAATTTGTTAATATTTCCGTTCCTGCTTAAATATAAAATTACTATACACTAAACGCCGCTTATCTGAATTCCTTTCGTTTCTCTGAATCTTGGGAGAAAAAAAAAGTCTTAACAACGGCTAATCTAGGAATTTTGCAATAATATTATATTTTAATAAAAAGCATATAAATTAAAAGTAAACCATTTCCTTTAATTTCTTTTTAGTTAAAACGTATTTCTTTTGTGCAATATATTTGATAACGCTTAGTAACATTTTTGTATAATAATTTAATACATTATTCCAAGAACATTTGATCTTGTATTAAGCTTTTATTAATTTCATTTAATTCAGTTTTCCATTTGATATGTTGCCTTAAAAGTTAATTCTCTACCTTTTGAAGAGAAATCCAAAAAAGCAAATTTTTTCCCCGTTTCTTTCTCGTTGGGTTTTATTTTTACTAATTTTCTTAGCTACTTACGAATGTGCAGTTCTGTTTAATATTTATTCTCAGAAAGTTCTAATAGTTAAATAGTTAAGGAAGTCTTTAAATATTTTTCAATTACAGCAATTTATATTTAATTAAAGAAAGATCAAAGTACTGTTCTTTCAAAAGTTTCCTCGCTGTATTTATTTGCGATACTGTGATCTGAAAGATCTGGTGAATAAAATAGCTTTCATTTTATTACATTTAAATAGAAAAATTTATCACCAAAAAAATTATTGAATTAAAAGACCCAAAAATAGTTAAATATTAAAATACACTGTTTAATCTAAGTGGCTCATTGAAAAAATGGCTCGCGATGCAACAAATAATTGATCTAAAAAGAGTTTCATAAGATTTTATGAGTAATTTCGATGATTAATTCCCACACACTCATTAACATTTAAATGTTTATTTGAATTAATCATCACAATTTTTCTATGTTAGAAAACCCAAAACAATCGGTAATCGGTATTAGTATCTTATAAACGCAAATTGTCTATTCACTAAACAACTAGTGATTAATAAGTAAACAAACCTAAAAATATGCAATTTGATTTCGATCTGTTTTTTACTAGCGATAACATTTAGAGTTGGTAATTATTTTTGAATAAGTTGTATTAAGTATTTTACAGAATCATCGGTTATTGTTATTAAAATGCTACTATCAACATTTATATGAAATAGAAAAATGCTTATTATATAAACTTTTTTTATAGGAATCAATGTTTTTGAAGTAGCAATAATTTAACATAATAAATAATTATTTCATTTTTAAAAAATAACCATTACTATTCATGCATTATTACTAAACATAAGATATAAACATTTCATATGTTAAGAAATCATTCAAATAATAATTTATTTTGGTTAAAAATCTTAACTGTAAAAATAAAAATTATCAGTTGTGAAACAAAAATAATAAAAGATTTAAATTTGCAACACATTTTATGGATTTCAATCTTTTTTCTATATGAATTTATATATAAAACAAACTATATATGTATTAATTACATACATGTAGTATCAAATTAGTTTCAACAACAAGCGTTAATTTAAGATATTGAACTTATATTTGTGATTCATTTTTCTTTTATAATTAATTATCATAAAAATTAGAGATACTTTTTTCTTTTCAAATATTTTTTAAATTAACATGAAATAAAAAAATAAAGTATTTTAAATAAACCATTAAGAAGAGTAAATATTTTAAAGTATGTTTATTTATTTAAAATTATTCTTAGTTCCCATAGTAAATTCCTTAAATGTATGTGTAAATAGTTCCCTCTTACTTCCTTATATGTAAAAAATGGAAACAAATGAAAAAATGACTAGCATCAGTACTGACATTGAATTTTAAAAAACTGCTTAGTTAAGAAATTTAAAAAATTGGATATACTTTTAAATATTTTTTTTCATATTTTACAAAAACATTTTTTGATAAAAATATATTACAAAAATTTTATTTCTCTCTCAGCAAAAATGGATTTAAAATTTGTATTAAAATTTTCGTAAAACCTATTTATTCGTACATATATAATATACATGTTTATACATTCATAGGCATATAGGTATTAACAAAGTTACAACTACAAGTATTTTGAAGCAAAAAAAAAAAATAAATAAAATAAAAAAAAAACATTTAATGAGCACTCCGAAAAATTCAAACTAACTAGATTCATATATATTTCAGGTGTTTTAATTAGAATTACACTTTTAATAGGAACGTGACATTAATCTTTTTTATATTGTTGCTGAATATTACACTTAAGGTAAAGAATATATTTACATCAGTGCAGTTTTAAAAAATATTTTTTCATATTTGCAAAATTTAGATTCGAGGAGGGGAAATCACTTTTCTATGCTTATTAAAAAAGTTAATTTTTTCCTCAAAAACAGAACACTGGTCTCTTTCCTCTTGATAGTCTTCTTACATAAAACATTATTCCTTCTAATAGTTCGCATTAAGCCGTTGCATATCATACACTTTTTTTAAGAATTGAATAGAAAATTTTCCAGTTTAACTTATTTATTAAATAATTTATTTATCTTTGTGATAAAATAAAAATCAAAATATAAAATTAATAAGTAGATTTTAAATTTGCAAAATCAATCTTTATAAAAGTGTTTTCTAAAGACCAGATGGTAAGATTTCCTTTTTCATGACAATGAGCTGTCATATAAGTTTTTTCTACATATTTTTAGAACATATTCTTCGAACTTTATATAAAAAAAATTTTCTCACATTAAGTTTACAGTTTAATTAAGAAAAATCAATAAATAATAATTACAAAATATAAACCTTGATAAAGATTTAATATTTTTAGACTTAGCTAGGTTCCCTAAGCATGTAGAATTTTCTTTTTGATTGTAATTCATGGGATAAAAAGGGGAACACAAATTTTTAATTGGCCTTTGCTATTATCTAAGTTTACAAAAGAGTGTAAAATATCAAATTAAATATTAATCAACAGTATATTGATGAACTTTTAGTTTACAAAATTTAATTCTTTATACATCAATTTCTATATATTTATCACCTTAACTGAATTTTTGTTTTGCTTAATCTCTCAGTTTAATCTAAATAAATGAATTTTATGTTATCTCTGCTTAAAAATATGTAAAATATACACTAAAACAATTTTTTTTAGTTAATAAACACCATCTTTTGTTCGGTTTTTACATTTTATAATTTTTTTCAAAATAATAACTTTTTCAAAAACTATTTAACAATTTTGTAATCACTTTATTTTTTTAAAACAATAACTAAACATTTACGGTTAGTTTGGCTTTAAAAATTAATATGCTAAAATCTATGGAACATCTGAATCGGTAAGAATAATTTCAAATTTCCTTATGAAATGAATAAAAAATTGTTGAATTATTTTTTTAAATTTAAATAAAAAAAACTTAATTGATAGTTTAAATGTCTCAAGAGTGCATGTTTTAAATATACATTAAAAAACTTTGGATATAATACCAATGAAAAAACTTTTTACTTCAGTATCATTATAAACTAAGATGCTTAAAAATGTAAAAAGTATAAAGCAATAAACCTGAGTTTTTTCTCAATGAAAAGCTCACTAGAGGGAGCTATGAAACAGAAATCTTACATGATGGAATTAAACAAGATTTCTTGTTTCCTGAGGGAAATTTCTTTAAAACTTCTAAGATAAAAGAAATAAGTAAAAAAAGTTTAATTCTCGGTTTCCACGAATCTGGAAGTATGACTCAAACGTTTTTCAAGCTGCTTGCTTTTACTACACCTGCAATTTATTGTCTCAAATAAACTGGAAATACATTTGCGTTTGCCAGTAAAATTTTACACAAAGCAAAACCTCAATAAGCTTGCGTTTTTATAGAATTCTCATGAAATCATTTTACTTATCCTTGCAAAATTGATTGTGATTTTTCATATGTTTCATTCGGAAATTTGAGTTCCTCCTTAAATTATTTCATTAAGAAAGTATTTTTTGAGCTATGTTTAAAAATACTCAGTGGTTTTACCCTCTTTTCTATACGTTAAGTTTCCTTCCTTTTAGTTAATTAAATTTCCGAGCTCTTTCTTTAAAGTTAAAAGTTACTTTAATTTTTTACTGCCGAGTTGGAATATAAAATTTGTACATGTATTTTTTCAAATGCTATAAACAATATAAGAGAAAGTCTGCTCATTACAAACTAGATATAACGACGAGGAACAAAAACTAAGAAAGTCAGGTTTTTTTTTTCTTGAAAATTCAGCAAAATATCAGATTTTGTTTTAATTTTTATTGCCTCTTTCAAACGTTAAGGCTTTATTAAGTTTTTTACATTACCGAGACTTATTTTGGTGTTTTGGATTATCAAAAACCTTATATATATGAAAGAATTTAATGTTATCCACAGTTAAATGAATTTACTACAGTATTTAATATAACACTGATCATGTAAATTCACAGGAGTTTACATTAATTGGGATTTCAGGCACAGTCCATCCCCATACACTAATTTGAAAAAATGTCAAGTAAAATTTATAAGAATAGCAATAATTAAACCATGTTCTATATAAAATTTAGGTATGTTATTAATTACGATGCAGTGAATAGGACTAAAAAGTGAATTTCATCACTTCAATAAGCTTATTGAGTCATGTTTTTTGCACACGAGGGATATTTAGACAGAACGGATTCAACAGCTCAAATGGGATAAAACCACTTCTGACATACACAACGGAAGTCGGAAGCTCGATTAAAGGAAGGCAAGGCAAAGTGCTTATTCAGCTGCTAGCTCAGCAGTTACAGTAATTAGAATATATTATCAGGAAAACACATAACACAAGATAGAAAGTAAAACTTCAAATTTCGCTAAAAAAAATTGGGTTTTTTAACTAGTCGCATTATTCTTGTAGCATTATTCGTTTGAAGAAAAACGGTGGAGAGCTTTTCGTAAACTAAAGGCAGATCAACGTCAAACAGAAATATTTAGATTGTTAAAAATGAAGCTTTTTGAAATTCATTGACTTTGATATCAATTTCAAGCCACCTATTTGCTACCTATAATATTTTACCAAGTTCAACCAATTGTTAAAATAGAATAATGGCTAATTTAGACGTGTGTGGTAAGACACCATAAATAAAGGCTATTAATGAAAATAATGGAAAGAGTTGTCCCAACTCAAATTAGATTATGTCTTCTGGAGATATATGCCAATACCGAGAGTAGAAAGTTTCATGAATATTATCTTTATGAGACGACAAACTGTTTGCATGAAGCTAACATCACCTAACAGGAGAGGACATTTGAACTAAACATGTTAACATTTTCTGGAATATTGATTAAGGAATAGATGTTATCGTTGTGTATATGAATGAGGATAAATTTAGTCATCACTCCATTAGCAAATGTTATTTAATTTGGGAAAAACATGTAATTTATTCATCCGTCGAACATCCGTGAAAAACATTTCCATAGACTTAGAAATTCTCTTGTTTGGAAAAATATATCTGAGAATAGATGCGCAGACCTCTTTGTGAAGGGACAGTTTTGATTTTTTATTCCCTTATGAAGATTAACGTGATAATTTCATATATATATATATATATATATATATATCATCCAGCTCATAATTTCATTTCGTGAGGACTTTTCGTTGATAAGCTGTTGTTTTGTGTATCAAGGAGGGAATCCCAGAAAACTCCTAAACAACCACCCTGACTTATGTGCATGTAAACAGAATAGCAACATCATTTTTCCATTGTTGAACAATGGCTGGGATGGAATACAGAATATTTTGCTTTGAAAACGGCTTAAAACTAGATAATGGTGGACTCCTATAAAATAGTAGGTATTGCTATGTACGCTTAGTACAGTAAATCTGCTTATGGGTAAAGAGCTTTAAGCAATGAACTTCACTACTTTATCTAAATCAAGAGCCACTGCGTTCTCATTTAGAAAATATGCCTAAAAAATATACTATCATAGTCATTGATACATCATTCATAAAAAAATAAAGAAAAATTCACATAGCCATCTTAAAATCTGCTTCTCACCCCACGAGATTTTTATAATCCCCCCCCCATATTTGAAAATGATATTAAATTTTAATCACAGAAAATTTAAATTTTAGATTTAAAATTTTAATCACAGAAAATTCAACAAGAATTGCATCACAGACGTGATCTGCGCAACGGAAACAATAAACACCTTTTGGCTGTCACCAGAAAGTAGAGATTTATAATTTTTTTCATAACTACAGATTTATTATTTTTTCATAATAAATATGTATTTGGTTAAATTTGGAGTAATGATAGTAATGGAATCATTTTGTTAAATGATTTATTTCCAGAGTTTAAAAAATTCTATGCATTTATAATAACCATTTAAATTATTACTGCTTAAAAATCTTTATAAAAGTTTAAATTACCAGTATATTCAGCACTTTTATATAAAATAAAGTTTCACCCAATTGTATCACCTATTTAAAACCGAACAATACAGCGCAAAGAAAAACTCACTATAAAGAAATTAAATTTTCTTATTTTATTTAAAAACATTCTAACGAAAGAAAATCGGGGAAATTGAAGATCATTAATTTTTAAAAAAAAATGTCCCAAATATATTAAAATGATTTCACGTGGAAAGTGAAATGTTTTTAAAAGAGTACTTTATCATACATACCGTAAATGTATAATATCAAAGTATATAAATACATAACATCTATATTAAAATTTATCTTTTAAATTTTTTTAAATATTCCCTCACTCTTCTATGCTTCTATTTTTCTTTTTCCGTATAATATGTTATATATTTACAATAATTTACCCTCTCTTTCAATAATTCCGAGATGGTAAGATATTATTAGTATATTCCGAGATTTGGTAAAATATTGTGTCTTGAGAAGAGTCAATAGTTTGGTTTAAATATTGAAATAAATTCAATAGTATTATACTTGGTGTCTGTTGCAGGCAGGTTGATATCGTAGTAGTTAATGAGAAATGGAAAATGCCATTTCCTAGTTAACTAGATAGGATAGTTGTAAGCTTCTATGGTTCTTAATCACATAGCACTAATACATGAAAGGTTAAACACATATATATTGTCTAAGTAATTATTAGGCGGAGGTTATTTAAGTTCAGATATATTATGGGCGTTAACACATGTCTCTACCAAATAAAGCATGTACGTTTAACCGTTTTAACTGGACAATCGTAATAAAATGATAATAGAGTTTGATTAAAGAAAATTACCGGTGTTAAACATAGTAGACAAAATTACACAAAATTTCACAAATATATATAAATATTAGAAATTACAAAATAAATAACAAATTAAAAATATACATTAAATAAATTCTTTATTTTGGAATTAATTTTTATTAATAAAAAGGAGAAAAATGGGGGAAATGTAATTGTTAAAATAAATTGTAATAACTTATTCGAAATGAAAACACGTTATCTTTATCAAGTTATTGAGATTGAAAGATACTTATTTTATAAAAATAAATGCATAACAAATAAGTTGTTGTATTTCATGTAAACTGAAATTTTATACCAAAATCATTTCTTCGATGATAAATTACAAAACATGGTTTCGCAGTACATTAGTACTTCAGAGATTGTTGAAGCAGCAAGTCATGAGTCTTCTATCTCATAAATAATTAGATTGAGATTCTCTGTGATTTTATTTTTGAGAAGTTAAACATCACCATTAAAAATGCTTTTCTGGGATTATTTAATTTTGAGAAAGTAAACATCATTAAAGATGCTTTTATAGGATGATTTCATTTTTGAGATGGTAAGCAGCATCATTAAAAATGCTTTTCTGGGATGATTTTATTTTTGAGAAAGTAAGCATCACCATTAAAGATTCTTTTGCGGGATGATTTTATCTTTGAAAAGTTGAACAAAACCATTAATGATGTTTTTGTGGGATGATTTCATTTTAAGGTAAACAGAATCATTGAAGATGCTTTTGTGGGAGTGGTCTATGTGAACACTCATCACAGGAAATTTTGTATTTTGAGAAGAAAAGAAGTTCCGAAATGATGGATCAAGATATTAACTTATTAAATTTTTCATTATCTTAGCTTTTTGATGATTCTGTTGGGATATATGAAATCCAGTAGCCAATTGTGAATTTCCAATTTTTACGCATCTTTTTTTCCTGCATTTATTACAGATTAAAATGTTTAGAATTATTTAAATCTAAATTTGAATAACACAGATATTTAAACTATAAAAGTACGATTATACATTAAGTGTCTTTTATTAAATTTTAAGTTAATCCAGAAACTTATTTGACCTACTGTTTGTTTTTAATTTTTAGTGCAAGAAATAGTATTTCATTTTAATTTTATAATATATTATATCAGCATTACAAACGCAATTAAAAATTCAATCTGTTATGGCAAATTCATCTTCATGCACTATTCTTTTGGGAAGATAATATATAAATATATAGTGATATTACAGAAATTTATGATACACTCAACAGTTAACTCAAATTCCTCTATCACAAGTTACACGTCAATAAAAATTTCTTAAAATATGCTAAAAAAAAAATCATGACAATGTCTACAAAACCGTTTAACTGACTGAAGATGTATTTTGACTGTATGAGTACAAAATTTAAGCAAGCTACTTGTATAACTCGATTTATCATAATAAGTTACAAGCAAAATACACTCGAACCGTTGGGGATCGAACCGATGAATAATTGGATGAAGCCCTAACTGTTCATCAGACTTCATTCTTTTGCACTTTATAATCTGTGTATTAAGTTTAATATTTAAATGAAAATCGTTTAGTCAGTCAACATATGAACAAAATGAATAATAATTATGCGTTAAATATTTTTAATCGAATTTATAATTTTTACTCGAATTATTTTTTGATCGAATTTATAATTTACTATTTTTTGATCGAATTTATAATTTTTTAAGTATAATCTAATTGCAGATAATTGTTTTTTTATCAATGATGAGAGATATTTTAATATGATAAATTTAAAGATACTTTATTATTAGATATCTAAATGAGGAAATTATTAGAAATTTAAATTTAAATAGCTTTTAATAATTTTAATATGCATATTGAAATAAATAAAACTTTGAAAACTTTATTTCCCTATTATATGCTAATGACTATAAATCTTTTGATACATGGAAAAAAATAATATTAATAAAAAATAAATAAAATTTCAATGATTTACGAATTATAATTTTATAAAAATTTATGAATGAAAACATTGCAAAAATATTTATTTCAGATTCTATCTGATATAAATTACTTTATGAATAATATACATTTATTTTAAATGTATTTTTAAATACTTCTTATTAAAGTAAACCTCTATAAAAATAAAAATACAAAGTTTTCTAAATTCAATAACTCAAAACAAGAATGATTAACATATGAGGCAATTTTAAAAAATTTGACACATATCATAAATTTACAATTGTGCAAATACTTGCAAAATATATTTACTCGTTTTACTACATATAAAAACAAAGTTAAAGATAACAAATATTTTTTTTAAAGTTTCAGGATGCAAACTATCATATTTATTAGGAATAATACTTTAATTTTCAAAACCCTGGATAAAATATTTAAACCAGAGAGTTTTCCTGAAAACTTAAGCATTTTAATATCATTCAGTTCTGGAATTCCTTGATCCGTTGCACCCAGTCTGGTTTTCAACTTTTGTTTTTACAAAATACAAGTTTTGATTCTTATGATTAATCATTCCTGTAAAGAAAAATGGTGTGTTTTCTTCTTACTGTTCTTTCTTCTGACATTTTACAGTATAAATTCGTGTCTGTTCTCGACCATTTTTCATTGTAATGGAGGAGGTGCCTACTTTGTGGTACGCAAAAAAAAAGAAAAGAAAATATTTCTATTCAGAGTGATATCAAAGTATATTTGAAATATATTTTCATTAATGGAGTTTCAAATTTACTTTAGATAATAAAATGATTGCGTACTTCCCTATGGAAAAGTGAATTCCCTATTCATATTTTTGTTTATGATCATTAGTGATAAATGATCCAATTCTCTTGAAATTTTTAATGGTTTTCAGAAACTGTAAGATAAAACTGTAAAATATCAATCTTGAAGGTACCTAAATATTTTTCAGTTCGACTAAATAGATTTAAATACTCTCTGTAAACATATATATTCATAAAGTACTGAAAGATTTTTTATTAATTGACTGCATTGAAAATTTTAATTTATTTTTTATGACAACTCTATATTGATTTTAATGCAAGTATTAATATAAATTCCTCATTTGAAAATCCCTCTTTATATGTATTCTTTTATAAACTATTAAGTTAACTTATAAAAACTATTATTAAACTTCTTATAATAAATATTTTAATAATACATTATTAATATTTAGCATTTTCTTCCAGTTATGTATGTATTTAGTAACATTATTTGCCGCCCAACCTGTCTAGTGGTTAGCGTAACTGACTACGGATGAGTAGGGCCTGGGTTCGTATCCCGGCGCGGGCATGCATGTACTTTCTCTTTCTCTGTGGTGGGGTGGCGTGGGCGATGCTACTCGTTTCTTCGTGTCTTGGTTCACAGGTGCCCACCGGGTAACGATAAAATGAGTAGCAGTTTCCGGCCTTGTTGCGGCAAATGGGCTAATGTACTTGCTTGCTCAAAGATGCCTGCCATTAGAAATAAAAAAAAAAGTAACATTATTTTAAAAGAAAAAAAAATTCAAATTACATTACAAATTAGATTAAGAAGTAAATAATACAACATACTCATTCCAGTTCTATTGGACTAATTTTAAGCGCATAGAAAAAGATATAAGTTAATTTTTTGATAACATTTAGGCGCTTAATTTTTCCCAGTTTTTATAAATCCAGTACATGTTTAATAACTTGGGAATTATTTTATAAATATTTTCTATTTTTGAAACAATTCAAAGCATTTCTTAAATTCTTGTCTCATACAAAAGCAAATAATTGAGAAAATACGAATATAAGGAAGATTTTCAATAATATATATTTCAGTTATGTTAAATGCTATAATGAAATTAAATATTTATGTATATATTTACGAAAATATCAGTTTATAACTTATAAAAGAGGTAAAAAAATTGCATGAATTTTTAATAATGCATTTTGCATCACACACACATTTCCTATGAACTCTTCGTTATTAAATTTGGATGAATTATCCTCGAAACATTCACGTTTTGCTGATAAGAAATTATTGCGCTACATTTTATTGCAAATGCAAACAGAAAATTTGTTTTCCAATAGCTTGACAAATAATTTTTAAGTATTTAAATTTAAAATGAATTTTTAAGCAACGAGGATTGATAGGGAAAAGAGTATAGGGCTTTTTATGTGTTCTAAACCATATTCTGATATGAACATCAATGAGGATTTTGAATATTTTTATAAATGATAAATTTTGAAGCGTGATTTTGAGGTATATTTGGAATGTTAAAGTATACTTAAATTAATATTATCTTTCAGTTAATATTTCATATACCTTAGAAGATCAGAAAGGACAAATAAATGATTCTGTTTAAATACTAATAGGACAAATATAGTCTGAGAATTACTGTCAATAGTTAATCCAAGAAAGCTCAATCACTTATGTTTGCTCTTGGCCAGATCAGGAGCGAACACTGCTGAGTTCACTCAGGAAGGAGCTCAATCAGCTGAACAACATTCGTAAGACGTGACTGTAACCTCTTCTGTCACATATTTAGACTCATTTATTCGATGTAAGCTGTCAACAAGAATATTGTGATCACATGGCAAATTTTTGAATATGACATATCAACATATGATATGTCAGATATATAACATATTATATGTCATATAACATATGATATGATTTTGATATGATATGCCTAACATATGACAATAGTCAGGGGTCGTGTTGGCCTGGTTAGTTAAGGCGTCGTTCTTGTTACCAAAAGGTAGGGAGTTCGAATCCCGGCTTAGCCGAAGATCCATCGTGTTCACTAATGGCGACTGGAGCACGTAAAATATATCGGGTCGCAATGTCCTCGATGTTCCCATTACAAATTAATACCTCTGGTGGTGGTTGGAGCCATGCTATGGGTCTTCACTGGTTTCAATCTCTAAATTGGAAGATTCAGATGGTGATGCCATCTATGAGCCAAAAGTCGTACTTCCATCTTCTTATGAGGGTGCTCTATTCAAAAACTGAAGACATTCTCTCTAACTTCATTCGCCTAGTCTCTGACGGGCGGATTTGGCGTTGCAGTAACAACAATGTGGTCATCAGTAACAACAACAACTATGGACTAAAATCTCAACATCCGATATGATGTCAGTCATAAGCAGAAAGTCTATGGGGCGATTAGTTTCCACCAATACTAATGTATCTTGTTTTGTAGTATATACAATACGCATGTCAAAGTTTGTGATTGGAGAAATATACTTTTCAAAGATGAACTCTGTTTTCTATTTATTATTGAATATCACCACCATCATGTTTAGAAGCAAAAAGTCAGTATTGAATTAGGAATTCATCAATGAAAAACGCAATTATTAAGTCTGCTCTGAGAATTTGAAGAGCAATCTAGAGAAACAATAGATTACTTTTAATCATGATGTAAAATATCCTGAGAAACTCACAAGTGTCGGAAGGAAAACTTTCAAACTATGCTTATCATAAACTTTAACCATATGTTCATATTATGTTGATGAGGTACCTTTTAACATTAAGGATTACCCACATGTTACACTCATGTTGAAATATTTCTTTTCAGTAAACACCACGTTTTAAAATGATAATAGCATGGTTTTCACAATTGTTACTGTATATGATGAAAGAAATAATTAATAGTACGTATAATTCAGCATCTAAGTTGTTAATTTGGTCACCTATTCTTAACATTTTTAAAATCTGTGAGAATTCTTGCAAAAATTAAACCTTAAACTCATTCTTTCATTCACATGACCGCAAGTAATGTCAAATAAAAAATATATCTTTATAGAATGTGGTTAATGCTTTTCCTAAAAGAATTTACATATTTGTACATCTTTTAAATATAATTGTCATAATTCAACTGTATTTATGAATAATCCTTTATCACAACTTTTTGGTCTTAATAATTTAAGTTAATATGAGAAATAAGTTTTTGTTACAATACATTGTGGATACTGAATGAAAAAAAGAATTAGTAAAACAATTGTATAATACTTATTTATTTTTCAAATAAATTTATTTCACTGTTAATTACTGTATGATATTTCAAGTGAGTACAGAGAAAATCCAGTGTATGAGTGCGCGTGTGCATATATGTTAGAAAAAGAGAGAGAGATTTGTGAAGGTGAAAGAATTATAAAATTACATTTGGGATTAATTGTGTCTTCATAAAAGAACACTTTTCTCATAAACTTATGTTTTCTTCGTCAAATCACAAAGGAATTCAAAATATTGTAGTAAATAACAACATACATCATTCATAACATGCAATCTATTGTCAAGTGAGAAACTTCCAAGATAAAATTTTAGTGTTTGAAAACTTTACATTAGATTAAGATTTTAACAAACATCCACATTATTAAGTTCGAAGTTAGGTATTTCTAGAATAAATCATTTCGCACTGAATTCCTGTTAAAAAAAAAAAAGGTTTTAACACTATGTAAAAATTGAATAACTTTAAAGTATAAAACTCCAAAAAAATATGCGAAAAGCCATAAGAAAAGTGTATAGAAAATTTTAAATATTAAGAAAGGTTTTAAATATTGTATAAAAAAATTAAGCTATTAAGATAACGTTTAAATTGCTAAGAATTTGTTGAATCTACGTATACAGCTGAATCGGTATGCTTGTGAATGGGAAATTGGAGATAAAATTTTTGCTGTAATAAGAATACCGTCTTTAATTCAATATAGTGTTCGTCATTTTTTACTTTAAATTAAATTTGTATTTTTTTGTGATGAATGGAAAATTAGAGTAAAGTGCCAGGAAACAATTGATATTTTTGCCGGAATATGACAGTAATTGTATAATTTACAATGGGAAAGAATACAATATAATTAATACCATTAAGCTACTTAAGAAAATTAGATTTCACGTGAAAGTTAATCGTGTAATGAAAATAATAGTCCAGAATAAAGATCCTATTAATTTACTTTTTCTAAGATTCTAAAAAGTTAAGTACATATCATTAAAATATGACAAACATGTGAAAATATATAAATTGTACTTAATGTAAATGCATATTATACTAATATAATCTGAGTTTGTTAACTGAAACAAATTATTCAAAACAAGCTATTTATGTACTTGCATATAAAGAATTACCTCTTTTCAAATCCTAGTTCTTAAATAATTTTTCAAAGTAGTATCCTTTTCATAATTTCAATTGTTGCTTATTGATATGCTCTCAAAGAACATATAAAAACAATTTCAATGTTAAAAATATTTTAGGAGGATTAATATATATGTAATTTATATGTGCTATTAGGAACATAAAAATAATACAGATGATATTATAAGATTAATATTTGATAAACTATATATGAAATATGCTTAAAAAAATCAATATCAGAAAAAAAGCACAGGGAGTAACTGTTTGTGATATAATTTTTCATATGATATATTTACAAAATAATAAATGATTTTGGATGGTTTAAGTAGGGGAATCAATATATGTCAAATATGCGTACTTGTGTCTCTGCATATAAAAAAAGTCTCATTAAAATAGAAGTAAAAAAACATACTTTTAAAAAACTACAAACTCCCATCCTCATTTTCTCAGTCTGATAATTCATAAATAAAATTTATTACAACTAAGTTAACTGAAATATTATTAAAATATAAATTATCTATTGAAAATTATCTTTGTACTTAGTTCGGTATAAATGTGTTATTTAAAATATTTTTTATTACAATTCTTTGATCGCATATCTTTTAATATTTCCTTTATTATTTCAGTATAAAGTATTTTTGTGATGTTCTGAGTAACAATTCTGTTATTCTTTCTAAATGTTTTCCTAAAATATATAAACTATGCGACACAAAAAACTAACATTATGCATTAAAAAGTTAAAAGTGACGAGATATTCACATTCCAAAAATATGCACATAGTTTTAATATATCGTCTGATTGAGTTATTTTCATTACAATAACATGCAATCGTAGTGTTTCAAACTCAAATTATGAAAATACAAAATTTGTAAACCCTAAACTTTATAATTTCTCTGCAAAAATATCTTCTCTTTTATTACGTAAATATTAAAAATAAGAATTCTTAAGTCAAAAATATAAGTACTTATAAAATAGTCATGAGTTTGATTTAAATCAATCGATTGATTTGTAAAATACTGTAAAAATGCAAACATGCCTAAAACTTGTTGGATAAAATCAGTTAAATAATACTGAAAAACAAACTTTGTTCTAAAATACAACAAAGCTATTATCAATAAAAACAGTCTCAGTAAAAATAAATTTCATGAACATATCTTTATTGTCAAAATAAAAAATATTAAACATCTTTCACTTTATTTTAAAGTTACTTTAAATAATACATTTTCTAAAACGATCCTTGATGGTTCCAAAACTCCAATACTCTATGTCCAACTTAAGAGATACTTCATCAAATCAAAACAAAAAAGAGGTGGCATCTTAGCTTTAAAGACAATTTACACGTGTTCATTTGTATTGTTTTTAAAATCATGACAACTGAGTATCAATCAACTTTTTTCAAGTGCTCTTAAGAGTGAATTCTGTACATCTAGAAGAAGAAGAACAACAACAAAGTAATTCAAGAGGGTATTTAGTAAACAATCTCGTATTTCTTCCTCCGTATAACTGATTACTCGCATGGAAACATAAGTCAAGCACATCCTTTACAATTCGTGACAACCATCAGAAGAAAAACTATCTTCCCATAAGTAAATTTAATTTAATTGTCAAAGAATAAGACAACTCCATTTTCCAGCAGTAGCAATAAATCGGGAAAATAAAGTCAAATTTAAAGCTTATCTGAGAGTTCATCATGATTTTTGTGGAGGATATTTCATCTTGTTTTCTTTAGAAATGAAATATACTATAAGATCAACCTAAGATTTAATGTAGTCTTTGAGTACTTAATTTCTAAACTCAACTAGATGAAATATCCTACGTATGAAATATATAAAACTTGAGGTTGTCTGAGAATTTAAAAAAATCATTTTAAGAAATATAGTAGATATATTAGAAGTTTGGGTTCGAGTGTAAAGTCAAGAAAGACAAATTTCTATCGTTTGAAAGTATTCTATGAGCAAGATAACTCTTAAAAAACTGTTCATCTCCAAAGACATCTTTTATAACTTTGAAGTTTGAAATAAATTTTTGTGGAAAAAATAATTTTTTAATAACTTCGAGT
Source organism: Latrodectus geometricus (assembly GCA_026290005.1). Classification (NCBI taxonomy): domain Eukaryota; kingdom Metazoa; phylum Arthropoda; class Arachnida; order Araneae; family Theridiidae; genus Latrodectus; species Latrodectus geometricus. The sequence continues at coordinate 68,708 of JAPDSC010147845.1, forward strand.
GGAACGTTTTTAAGGGTAACACAAATATAAAAAGGCCTACAGAATTTACTGAGGTTAGTGTTTGAGATCTACTTGAATAAATAGAAAAACAGAATTTTGCTCATAGAAACAAACTGGACTTCTGCATCAATGGTTCTATTTTTATTTAATAGGAGTTCATTTTATTACTTCATTATTTAATTGAATATTAGAATCTTTATGAATATATGAATAAGTTATCAAATTAGAAAGAGGAAATTTATGGAATTAAACATAAATAAAAAAGTAATAACAAGTTCAATGGCTCCATTTATAAAATACCAACTTATATAATAATATATAAAAATTATATTACGAAATATACTTCAAGTATATTTTTAGTGAAACGTTTTAAATATGAATGAAAGATTACCTTACAATTATTTTAAATAATTCATACATTTATTAATTTTAATTCAGTCAATAATTTTGTAGCATTTAAGATTGTATTAAGAGTATGAAGAATAAGTTTTTCAATTTTAAAACATATAACTGCAAAACAAAAATCACATTACCTTTCTTACAAGCAAGAATATTCTATTAATATCCTTTTCAACAAAAGCCTAAGAAATAATTGTTAACATTGTTTCATTACGTATTGTAGTTTTACGTTAGCTTAAGGCACAAATTTATTATTTTAGAAATTGAATCCCACTTTTTTTAAAAAATTATACATCTTTATAGAATAAAAATGTTTAATAACGTTGATAGTTTTATATTTAAAATATGTTTTACAATATTATTATTTAAAATAATGTAACATTATTCTTAAAGGATGTCTCCTTTCAGCTTATATAATATTTAAAATAATTTTCTATTAGTTAACATATATAAACCAATCTACTATTTATACTGTAAACACTCCTGTTAAGTATAAAAAATAGGAAGTGTTAGATTATTTTTCGAAGCAAGTTTCAGACCAGTTTTTCTGAAATATTCTTTACTTATTAGAATTTACTGTTTCTCGATATAAAGTGCAATACAATATTGTAAAATACCTCAATGAATACATTATAATATTAATATATATTATAGTATAACTATAAATATTTTCTCTTAATCTATAGAATTTCTATAGGTTTATAAGTCAGATTAAGTAAGCTCTGATTCTTGAAAACTTCAAACAAATTCGTATATTATGAAGCTTAATTTCATAATAATAAGAGCTATTTTTACATTTGATTAATTATTGTCTATCTTACAGGTCATCTCCCATTAGTAGCTGGATGTGGAGGAGCTCTCCTTCTTATAATAATAGGTGCTTGTACTTTTTACTACATGTACAGGAAAAAACGCCAAAGGAATGAAAGAGAAGCTTTAGCTATGCAACTCCGCCAACTGGAACACAGTCCAAGTTCCATTATTCGAGGTCCTCACTACATATCTCAATCTAGTGACTGCAGTATACATGGGCATCTTGCAGAGCTTTCAGATGACTCCTATGATATGTGCTATAAGGGATACCCAACTGTGGTCTAAGAAATTCCTCTGGTACAGTTAAGGGACCAAATATAGTTCTGGTAATCTTTCACCTGGTAAGCAGGAGAAACATTAAGTAAAAAAACTATGAAACCATAAGCAGAAATATGGTGGCGTATTTCAAGAGTTTTATATCTTATATTCCGGAAAAAGTCATAAGGAAGATATAATTCAATATTTTGAAATCTATACTTTCCTAAAAACACACACATTTTTATTGTGAGTACAGTTTTTCCAAATATGTCCAAATGCACTGCCAAAAACTGCAACACACAAAGTGTGGTATCGAAGATTTGTGGAATGTTGATGAAATATGTTTAATCATATTTCTTTTCATTGAAGAGAAAATAAGTTTTGGAGTTGCAGCTAGAGTTGTGTGACGCTACTTCTGTATGTGTAAACTGTTTTGTAATTTCACCATTTTATGCCAATATTATGAGCTAAATGCAAAATTAAAAGCAATTTGACACAGAGTTTTGTTTCATAATTGAATCCAAAAAATACATCTGATAACTTAATTATTTTTAAATCAAGCAATATTAAATTTTTTTTATTTTAAAATATTAGGTTGTTCGGAAAGTCATTTCGTTTGTACCACCTGAATCAATTTTTTTCTAGCGAAAACCTACCATTTTATGAGTATGAAATCATGCTACGACCAGAAATATAGTAAATGGTATTGGAATAGATTTGACAATGTATACAATTCAATAAAATATTTATTCACTATATGATTTCATATTCATATGAAACTAAATAACTTTCCGAACATCCCAATACATTAATATTTATATATATTACAAATTTTCTTATAATTAATTAAGTTTCCCTAAACAGAAACGTGGAAAAATTTTATCGTATATTAAGTATCATAAACTGTATCAACATGCAACAGACGCTTTAATTCAGTTTATTACAATCGCTTAGCTGTCATTCTTCTAACGTACTGTAGTTATTTTCAATACATCATGTTTGAAGTTCGGAGTTTTAACATCATAACTGTTAAAAACTAGGCCTACCTAGTTTTTAACAGATGTGGTAACAGATAGTTTAAAAAGTTAAAAATTTATCTCAAAGAAAGATTGAGGTCTCTAACATTATACTTTCAAAAACAAACCAAAATAGTCACACATTTATAGTATACAGGGGTTATGGTTTATATTCATGTATCAATTATACTCACTTAGATTAATAGTAATATTTTTATTTTATCAATACAGAAATTTGTAATTATCAGTCATTTTTTTCTACTTTCAGTTCTTCGTCAAATGTTTGAAGAATATTTTCTAAAAGGTAGTTTTAAAAACACAACTCTGTAGAATATAATTAAACAGGTAGTGAGCTTACACTTTTAATTATGCCATAAGAAATGAAACCACTGCAGAGTTATTTGTTAAAAAATGAAAACTATGGATTTCGGAGCAAAATGAGAGCTATTTTAGAATTACTTTTTTTGTCTTTTATGCGAAAACAACTAGAAAACTTATCAACATGAATTGTTTTTAATAACACTTCATTGAATTAAACAATTTCAAATATTTAAAAGAATGAAATCTATTAACTTTCTAATAAACAGGGAAGGAAACTTCGTTTATTGCAATCATCTTATTTTTTTCAGCAAAAACAAGTGGAAACTTTTGCGACTCTTGCTTTGATTAGTAGCTATTTCATAGGTATCATTTACCATATTAAACATCTTAAAATTTTTATCCTTTTCTTCATCGTTTAAATTTTTATCCTTTTCTTCATTGTTTAAATTTTTATCTCCTCTCAAGACTGGGCAAACTAATCACTCCCCGAAGTAACGAAAGTGTAAACAATAAGTGGAAAGTAATTTGAAGATTTCAAATGGAAAGATTTATAAAACTATTAACGAGGACAAATGTATTTAATTTATGTTGAACACTTTTCGAAATGTAAAAGGTTAAAAAGGTCTACAACTAGAATTTGACTTGTTTGCTTTCAAAAAATTTCACTTTTTAACTATATTTTAATATATGCACTCTTTTATTATATGTTGATATTATTATTATTATTCAAACGATACTGCACCTAAACAGTGAACTAATTTCTTATTAATATTTATAAAGGTATAAATATCTTAAGATTTTCAAACACTCTAATATAGATATCCAAATCATAAAATAGTGTATTCATCAAATTATAAATTTATAAATATAATGAGCTGACAGAGAGGTTGAGTGGTCAGAGCCCCTAGGTTGTTGGTTCCGGGTTCGAATCCCGGTTCGAACATAGATGTTCCCTTTCTCTGCCTCTGTGTTTGCTTGTGTTTTCTTCCAGGATGATGAATGAATAGGATTCACCCTATAAACGGGTTTATGGTGGCGTGGTGTAAGTAATGCTGCTCGCCTCCGTGACTTGGTTCACAGGTGCCCACTGGGCTAAAATGAATAGCAATTTCCGACCTTTTTGGGGCGAAGGGTTAACCACCTAGTGCCACTTAGTATTTATTTAGAAAAATAAATAATAATGAAATTCATGATAAAATTTAATTTAACCCAAATATTTTAAAATTATTTTGTTTATTTCCAAAGCTATAACAATTTTAAAGAGCGGGCCAAAAAAAGCAAAAAATAAATCCATAACGGATTTATTGGAATAATTAGTATTTGAAAAAATATTGACATAATCTTCCTTCTGAAGAGTTGCCAAAATTAATATTTTGTTTCCTTTCAAAGTTCAAAGCGGTCATAAATTTGTTCAGTATGAAACTTTTAATTAAAGTCCAAATATTTTACGCTCCTGTAATCTATAATTTGAATTTCATGTTTATAAATAATTCTTTATATTTTTTCCTTCTGTTCAAGATTTTTCAATAAAATACAATAAAGAGCTTAAATATGAACACTTTTGGACAGGTTTTACATAAGTTTATACAGCCTTTAGTCGTGACACTGACATCACCGTACTAAAGCACGAAAAATGTTTTTTACGTACGAAAGATGCAAAAACATGTTGCTGAATATAAATGAGGATTTTAAACATCTTAATCTTATATAAACTAAATCACAAAAATTAATTTTTTTAAATTTGAAAAAACCTTTTACAAAAGATTTAAATTTTTAAAATTGTATCAGAGTACTTTTTTAATAGAACAGTTATATTCAAAGAAAATATTTGAGATTTTACATTAGTTATCAATAAATACTCAATTTTTGAGTTCTACCTCTTTGTTAGAGCTTTTTTAATATATGGCTAAAGCACTGAATCTATTTTATTATAGGGCTTAAAAATTTAAGAACTAAAATTGTTTTAGTAATATTCGTTATATTTAATTGACATAAATAATAGCAGCAAATCTAGTGCTAAATGATATACTATCAATGGAATCTTATGACTTTAAATGCATTTCTTTAAAAAAGAAAGATTTAATAGTGCTTAATAAATCTAAGGATAATCATGAGTTTAAAATATATGATCTCTTTCCTTCCATTTCTTGACACATTTTAATAAAGCATGGATTTTCACAACAATTCAGTTTCATTAAGATAAAATCTCTTTTAACGTCGTAATTTTCATGGAAGTTGTTTTTTTAAACGTCACATCACGTAGCATCGATGATCAGTTTGAAATTGCGAAATTATTAAACACCTCTAGAGTTAAAACCTCACCTATCTTTCATAAAAAAAAGAGAAACACTTTCATTTCAGCATCAAATTATGTGACATTATCATAATTAAAGTACTTAAATTATTTTGGCATTTTTCTTAGATTTAATAATTAAAGTGAGTAACAATGACTTTGCTGGATATTCAATATAGTTTGTCTCTTAAAATAAAAAGATTTATAAGGAAAGACTCGAAATGCACAGGAGAAAAATTAATTATTAAAAAATTGGTGTTAAAATATGTATTAACATAAGTAGATTTCAGCTTCAATTCATTTACTACAACAATTTCAAGCTAATTATTAAAAGCGTATTATTAAATTACTAAATGATAATATGTGAAGTAAAGATATACAATTCCAGAAGTAACATAATTTTGAAATAGATATAAACCATTATACATAATAAAAATTTCAATAAGCTCAATTTAACTGGAATTTTAACAATCAAGTCAGTAATAAAGCTAGAAAATATATATAAAGATTATCTTCTCTAATCAACATGTATTTTGTATAAAAAATATCATTACTTGATATAATTGCACCAGATTATATATATCAATAATAAATGAACTCCCTCCTTAATCAAGCATTGATTTTCATACATAAAAACATCAATACCTTATGAAGTGTATGTCATAAAAAGCAAAATATTAGTTATCTTGTTTAATTATAATCTAGAAAATGAAACTATATTATTAAGGAAGGCGAATGTTTTGAATGAATAACATTAACCTAGAAGATTAAGTCATTCCAGTATTTATGAGTAAGTTCGCATATTAAAGTGTGCGATTTATTTTTATAATTCCTAACCAGTTTTCTTAAATTATTCTCCTTATAGTGAGAATGAACATTTGTGCTATTATGAAACATTGCAAAATCGATCTAAGGCGTAAAATTTTTATGTTATTCTCATTTTAAATTTATTTGATAAAATTTATTTCAAGTTTTCACCCTTTAAAAATTCATTTTGCTCTGTGAAAGTGAAACGAAATAATGCATTTTAGTCAAAAGCAATACACCTGAGCCTTAATTTATTTTAACAACGATATGCAAATTTGAAAAATGAGAGTAAGTTTTTGGACGTAAAAATCATACCTCATTATAAGTGATTTCTGAATGTTTTATAATTATTCCCCCGTTTCCATTAGATGTTTGTTTACATGAAACAAATGTATTTCAAAGTTATTTTCCCACATGTCTCTGTAATTCTCTGAAATGTTTATTGTGATGAAAAAGTATGTTGAAATCATTGATATACATTGTGATCAACATTATTTTGAAAATCTCGCGATTTTACGAAATTCGCTTTAATTATTTTTTTCCTTCTGAGGTTTTTGATTGTTAGCGAGAAAAGACAAAGCTTTTAAATGGTTCTGAATACTCTCAGTTCAAAGGCATTTAGATGTGTGTGAATTATACTGTAAGTTATATTCTTAATCATAATATGAAAAATTATGTCACATTATGATAGATCTTAGACCATAGAATGACATATTTTACACTATGCTTAGAATGAAGAAAAATGATTTTGATGAGATTTCTCAATACCGTTAAATAAATAAGCCATTGAAATCCTAAGATATATATGATTGACATTGATGAAGGTACGTTTTTGATCTCTATTTTCTGAGTTGGTCTCTCACAAAATACCTATAACATATTTAAAACACAATGAAAAGATCACTAAACTGAAAATTTTAACCTTTTTCTAAAACCCATTGTTAACCTGTTTTGAAAACCTAACGATAATTATTGTTGATGTTTCTGATGACACTTGGTAACGCCAAGCCCGCCCGTCAGAGAATAGGCGAATGAAGTCAGAGAGAGAGCGTCTTCCGTTTTTGAATAGAGCACCCTCATACGAAGGTGGAAGTACGACTTTTGGCACATAGATAGCAGCACCAGCACCATCTGAATCTTCCAATTTAGAGATTGAAACCAGTGAAGAAGACCCATAGCCTGGCTCCAACCAATCCCAGAGGTATTAATTTGGAATGGGAACATGGAGGGCATTGCGACCCGACATATTTTACGTGCCCTTAGTGAACACGTCGCCATTAGTGAACACGACGGACTTTCGGCTAAGCCGGGATTCGAACTCACCACTTTTTGGTAGCAAGAACGACGTCCTAACCAACCAGGCCACCACGGCCCTGATAATTATTTATTAACAATAATTTTTAGCCGTTTTGAATTAATTTTGATGCTTTTCACCTTACATATTAAATGAAATTATTAGCTGATAAAGTCAAAGTGAATTAAGATATTTTTAATTAGCTAATGAATAAGTTGAACATCTCTAAGCTAATGAATAAGTGGAACAAATATTTTAACTTAAGAATTTCTCTAAATTTTTACTTATGAAAAATTCAGATAAAATCAATTTTATCATATTAAAAATAAATCAGATACATTATGTAATGCATTTATTTTTTATTGTTGGTACTGTCTATTAATGCACTTCAAACCAGTGGCTCTACGAACCTCTCAAGATCCACGAGTAGTTCATTAAAGATTCATAAAACGAATATGAATTCATTATAACCCTCAACTAAACATTTTTGAGAACATAACAAAAGCTTCAAAAACTCTGACGATTTTCAGAACGAGGTCAATTAAAGTATTTTTTGATTTGTAATAACAAAAAAAAAGTCATTTCATCATTTATAAGCCTTTTATAAATATGTAAAAAATTATATTCATAGTAACCTGCTACTCTTTATTAAATTAGGTTTCTAAAATCATGGCTGGAATTAAGCACTCACAGTAGCTTCTGCTAAAACTCTTCTTACATACTTCTTAACAATAAAAGTTTTTTACTAATTTTGTTTCTGATGAAACCAAAAATCATGTTAATTATTAAAAACACAACTTTTAATTTTAATAATATTCAATGAATGTATAAATAACCAATACAATCGAAAGCATAGGTCCTCTCAACATGACGAACTTGATAGAGGTAGGGTAATGAACCAGCTATCTTCTTGACTGGAAAGTGACTCTTCACTCCAGTCAGCTTACTACATCCCCAGCTGAAAATAATCAGTCACTAAATACCATTTAGCATTCATTTTAAAGCTTCTTTAGTGGCTTAAGCCAAACAACTTAAGCGAATTCATTTTAAACCATGGACTTGGTCTGGGATGGTAGTTAAGCAGTAACTGGGACTACAGCAATTATACAGCTTTCCAGTTCTTTCCAAAAATCTGAAATTATATTTTGACATGAGTTGTCTAGTAATCCATTGTATATTTCAAATACTATCCAAATGTACAATTTTCAATATATAATAATATAAGAAAGTTTGAGAAAAGGACATTGGAACCCGGTATCACTAGAAACATTGGAAAAGGAGCAGTTTATTGCGATGATCAGTTTCTTTTTTACTCAAAAAATATTATATATATATATATATATATATAAATTTTTATATAACTTTAGAAGATTTTCCATGTCAGCAATCACAGAAACAGTATTTGAGTACATCAAATTACCACAATACAAGTGCATTTACAATAAATTATGTTTACGCAAGCAACTCATTTATTTTATATTTATAATTTTTCTAACATATTAAACTAATTAGTTAAAATTAAATAAATTCAATACTTTGCCTAGTCGAAGATAGTGCTAAAAAAATACATTAAACCTTTAAACGTTCAATAAGATTCAATGTACATCTACTGGACGTGGATTAGAAAAATAGAGCCATCTCAAGTGTCGATCTTGCACTTAACTGTGATTCAAAATTACCATACGGATGAATATGATTAGAAGTTTCGGTGAGCAAAAACAAACAGTCTAAAATGTGTCCCAATAACCTAAACTTAAGTTTCAAGAGAGTAGTAATTCCTTTTAGTTGTCAAAAAACTGTAAACGAGAAATTTTTAAGAACACCGATAAAATTTTGTAAAATATTAATTGCTTTTTAACAAATTCACTGTGTAATAAGTCAAATTTTAGACACTTATGCGCGCTCATTCTTAAAAAATCATTTTTATAATTTTAAAACTTAATCTGTGTGCATTATACTTTCTTGAGAAATTTAATGCCTAAAATACGATTTGTCTTCTACAGAGTGTCTATTTCACGCAAATATATTTAATCCTTATATTATGCTAAATTACATACATAAGAAATAAATACCTACAGGCTGCATGAATGAGCACATAATTATATTATTCATTCAAATCCCGCCAAAACTATAATATATACAAGACGCAGTGCAGTTTTAAAAAAATTATTAATTTCGGGGAAAATAAAAGCTTTTATTTTAATTGCAATTTTGTATTTCAAATATCACCATTATAAATAATTACATTGTGTTACTCTTTGAACAAAAAGAAATTCCTGTTGAAAACTTAGATCAGATTAATCAGTGATTGCATGTTATTGATAACAGCTATTATCACGAAAGTGAAGGCATTTCCTTTTCTCATATGCTTATACCCAGTTAAAAGATTTATTCTTCCTTTCTGATTTGGTACTAAATCGATTGTGTGATGTGTTGCATAAGAAAACAAGCGAGTCCCAGATATATCCCTGTGAAAGTGGCTGTTCAAGGTCGAAAAAGAAAACAGTAAAACAATAACAGAGGGTGGGCTTATCGACTGCTCTTTGGTGAAAGTGACTAGACTAGTTCTGGGAATGATATTAATTGTGGTCGAATATAGGTTAAAAGGCATTTAAGTGGCCTGAATAAGCTGAATATACACGAACTGAAACACGTGGAGATTGTAGCATAATGGATGGGGGTTTTCCACAAAATGTGAGATTTCTGATGTCTCTTTAATGTTTCGAAATTCACCAATTATGTTGTCAAACATTTGAATACAATAGAGTTCAAGGCTTTAAATACCAATTAAATCAATCGCAATTATGTTCAGCTAATCTTGCATTTATAAGATAATCTTGCTTTATATTTTTTAGGAAAATCTTGTATAAAATAGTTTTTATATTGCTTATAAAAATTATTTTATTAGAAATAATTTTAAATGAGATTTTTAATGAAATTATTAATATTGAATCAGAGTTGCAAAAACAAGCTAATTTTAGAAAACGGAGAAGAAAAAATAGCCCTTTCCCTCATATATATATATATATATATATATATATATATATAAATATTTCTTAAATAAACTATAAAAAATTATTTTACGCATTTTTTTTTAATTTATATTTTTATTATTAAAATAATCAAAAAATTTTAATATAAACAAATTTCACAAGCAAAACCATGTTTTAACCAGACCTTGTAAAATCCTATAGGTGTGTTTCCTGATGAAAATAACCAAGATCACCCTTCACAGAAAGTTAATAACGTAATACGTGCTAGCAAATACAATTGCTTTCACCAGAAGCTGAAGCATAGTGTTTTTCTGAAGAAAAAAAGGAGATTATTCCCAAGAAACTTTTATTCTGACATGAACAATTCCAAGACGTGCTAAGAATTTCAAATATATCCAACGCTTAAGAAAAATTCATAAGGCAGTTAATATCCGACACACTTTGAGTGAAAAAGGAGTTTTCCAAAAATAAAACTTACGAAGACAGCTGGTATGCTTATTTTTCATTCTCGCAGTTTAAAGGGCATTTGTCTACTTATAAGACAGTACGGAGTATAATAAATTCTTATAGTTATAAAAGCTGTGAAAATAAAAGCAATTATATTAAATAATTAGGTTGTCTACTATGTTATTATTTCATTTCCATTTTAACAAAACTTTGATGAACGAATAACAAAAATTTGACTTATATATTTAATTATTCATAAAACCATATTCAATTCGTGGATGTCTTTAGTAAAACAAATGAAATACTTTTGGTTAAGCACAAATTTTTAGGTCACATTCTTAGCACACAAATTTCTTGTGTGACACCTTATTTGGCAATCAAAATTTTTATCCTTTACTGATAATGCATGTTTTAATTTTTTTTTCATAAAATCTTTAAATCCTCTCTTTCTACGATAAACACTTATGGAATTTAGCAATATAAATTTAAATATATATATTAATAATAATTTATATTCATAGTAATTTCCATAGCCTGTGAAAAGTAAAAATATATGAAAAGTTCTACAATTAATTTAATATGACATAATGTAATTTACATTACTAAGATCATTGCCTCTGAAGAAAAATATACTAGAAATATATAACAGACACAGTTTTGTAAATTTTAAGAAAATTGTTTACAAACTTCTAGTTTCTTTTTGATTACTAGTTTTAACATAGATATATTTTTAAATTACAAAACATAAAGATCTATGATCCATCCATTCAATGAAATTAAAGTACTCACTGTATTAAAAGATTACACACAGCAATACGAGTAAATGATACCACTTATGTAAAGATTATTAAACTAACACAAACTTGCAAAATATGTTTTCGTAGAGCAATATAGAAACATGATTCAATTCTACTCATGTTTTAAGATTTCATTATTTTAATGAGGATTTTTTCTCAGAATATATTCTCATGTTTTATCAATTGGAGAAACGTGAAATAATCTTATAATGAGGTAACAAAATATAAGAAGCGAGGAAACGAAAGCATGTTTGAAAATCTTAGCAAATGAGAAATGCATTGCAAATAATTTTACATAATGTTGCATTGTATAAACCTAAATTTAATTTTATGAAACTTCTACTGTTATGAATTATTAATGATTTCTCTTTTATCTTTTACTTTGCCGCTTCCGAAGGAATCTAATTTTATACTTTGCATCTAACGAAACTAAACAAAAATCAAAGTTTTAACGTATTCATCATTAAAAACGTTTATTTTTTATAACCCAGTTTATACCGTCATATTATTGTACCATATTTAAAGCTTTTTACAAGTAGGGATGTAAGGTGAATTGTTCATGAAATCAAATCATTCGATTTTATTCATTTTAAAGCAGTAACTTATTAAGACTCCTATATAAATAGATCCAATACATCATAAAATCTTTCACAAAGGATTTTGTAAGGCATTGGATATATATAGCAATCGTGTATATAGGAGCATTGCAAGATTTATACAGGAAATTAATATTTTAATTACTTAAAAAAAGTTAACAGAATAAATAAAGAGCATAATCACAATTTCACTTTAAGATGCTACATATGAGTATTACAAATTAAAGTCTCGTTAATTTATGTGCATGCATGAAGATGTAATTCTGGTACATAGATAACTAAACTATTTTATTTTTAAGCCATTATTTTTAATACCATTGCATGACATCATTTGATGATGTCATGAAGAGGTACTGAATAAAAATGAGACCATTGATGATATTAGTAATAAATTTGGTATCTGGTTGTCTTTGTACAATACTTAATCGATGACTTATTTAAACTTATCAAGCGAAAGCAAGCAGCGTTTTTATTATTGTAAAAGTTGCTGTAAATCATACAAGAATATTTTAGACTGAATTAACTTATAAAGTAATTTATTAGGTTAATATTTAGAAGGAGATTGAATAATGAATAGCAATAGTTCTCTTGGTTCTGAAATTTAAATTCATTGTATAGACAAGTGATTCACGTATAGATATACATTTAAGAGATCTGCAAATGAAAAATATTTGCAAATACATTTTAAATATTCTATTGGGGCTTATAGACGTTTATCATGCAAAGAAACATTAATGTGTTGTATTCAAATTTGTTGTAATTCATTGTAATTTGTTGTATTCAAAGCTACTCATACTTTTAAAGTAGCATTATCATGTAGTTTGTAGAATATTTTCTTTGGACTTTCCTTGAGAATTAACATAGCTCTTCTGAATTTCATTTCACTTAAGGAACTGATACTTACATTTGCTAATAAAAAACAGGCCTTGTTCAGTCATGTTCAGCCGTCATGCATAAAAGCATTGTAGTAATATAATTAATGCTTATACAATTTAAAATTTACTGTAATAAAATCTTTAGAGTAAGATTTATGTTATGAATCTTATTTTTAAAATTTTATTGCAATTTTATTGAAAATATGCTGCATTGCTTAAAATACATATTCCGCAATAAATTTAAGTTTAAAAATTCAAATCGATAGCTAAATTTGTGGCAGAAAATCAAAAATAAATAAGTTAAATAATATTTACACGCTGCTACCTACATTATACATTATTTATATAATATATTGCACATTGTTTTATCTTCTTAATTTAAAATTCAAACAATACGAATAATACAAATTAATATATATATGTTAACTAAAAAATTTTTAAAAATTAGAGATTATGATGTCAATAGCTTACCTATTAATAAAATTACAATACTATTCATTTATCTTAAGACACTGACTTAAGAAATCTCTTTGACAACCACATACATCCCCTTACTGCAACAGTTCATCTAGAATTTATTACATATTAGCAAAAATCATTTGTCTTTTATTTCTTAGAGTTTTTCTTCTGGTTTTTCAATGTCAGTCGTCGCTTTGATAAGTAAATTACTATGAATATCATTTGAATTATAGGTTCTTCAAAGAGGTTGCAGTGACTTTGTTTGAAAAGTTTAAAAAATGTTCGGAAAGTAACGCGCTGTGTACTCGACCCTGTCAAAGATGCATCTAATTTACTAATAGTGACTGGATTTACTAATGGAAATGGATGCATCTAATTTACTAATGATTACTAATGGTGACACGTAAAATATGTCATGATTGCAAAGTCCTCCAAATAAAATGGTATCTGTGAGGGTTAATACCAAGGAAGTCTTTTGCTTGCCTTTGGATTCTAAATTATGATATACTCTATACAAGTGCTCCGTATAAAAGCATCCATAAAATCTTCTCCCTCTAGTGGCGTTGGTGAAATATATATAATGGTTTGGTTATAAAATAATTTCTTCAATTATTTTCTGTGGAAATAATACCAATAATGGTACTGATATATTATTAATTACGTTAAACAAAGTTTAAAATAAAGTACATAAATGAATACTTCAACATGAGCATATGAGTTTCAATTCATCTTCTTTATGGATTATCTGAATGAGACCCTGAAAATAAATAAAAGTTAATTTTTTTGTTGGTGCAATTTTATACTAGCCTGGATTATGCTTTCTTTAATAAGTTTTATTCAATTGTACTTTTCTAGTTATCATAGACTATGATCCAAAACGAGGGACACTGCTTTAGAGAAAGTTAGCTAGATATTTTTGTACATAAATCGATTTGATTACTAATTACTATATTATTGATTACTCATTAATTAATATTTTTATATCAGGTTACGATATTACTTAATAAACATTAATGTATAATTAATATATTTATGTCAGGTTGCAATATATGAAATGTCCTATTTCCTCCAACGCATTTTTGAGATTTTTTTTTCATAATAGGATTTGTTTGATATGTTTATATATTATATATCATTTTAAACTAAAACTTTTCTTTGACTCATTCAATGTTTTAATTAAAGCGTAATTTTTCTATGACTTCGTGTGTTTAATCACAGGATTAATATTTGAGATTTTGGAATATAAAAATGGATTAATGGGTTCCTCATGAATTGAATGAGAATAAAACATATTCAAATCATCTGAAATTCTTCGCAACTGAAACGATGCGTTTGTCAATCGAATTGTGACTTGTGAAGAAAAGTGGATCCTGTTCGACTATCACTCTGCGCAATTTCTTTTTTATAGCACATCTCAATCAAATTATCCTTCTTTGTCAAATGCCATTGAATAGAAAGTAACCAAATCTAAAAGCATGAAATAAATAAACACCATGCGCAAAGCTGAACAATTTATGATGGCAGTCTGACTTCAACTATGACGTCAGGCTACGCTAAGACAATGTTATGAAGTTAAATGTACTTGATTAAAATTCACTATAAGTCTGACCACACCGGTAAGCATCATAAAATGCTGAAAATTCCATAGATATATACTATAGATGGTATAGAAGTTGTAACATATTAGACAATGGCTAGTTATGTTCAGTCATGTCAGACAGCTCTTTCGCTTGTACCCATATTCTTTTAGCTTCCAGAAATTTCAATCCATCTATAAGCATCTGGGAGCAATCATTACTTCTTACATCAATGTCTCACAGAATATTCAGTATAAATGGTTTCTTAGGGATAATAATAAACTATTCATTTCCCCTACTTTAGTTATTCGAACTCTTTCATTTTTTTAAATTTTCTGTAATGTTTTAAATAAATTTAAAATTATTGTTTGTTGCTAGAAAATTGTAACGCTGACATTGAAAAATTACAAATCCTCTACAGTAATTAGTAACAGGAAAAGTGTAACAGTTTAGAATTCATTTACAATGAAAACTCATTTATTGTATTTAGTATTTCCATTTACAATCGTGTTGAAAACGCGCGAAGCCTGAAAGAAAAATTACAATTTATTCTGCTTGGAATAGATTTTTAATTTTCTCTTGTGTTCTAATACATCGTTGTGACTGTTTTGTGAAAAGTGTACTTTATATTATATGTAAAAGTAAAAATTTGTATCTCTCGGTTCATTCTAAATTATGGATCAACAATCCTAAATATTTACAACTAAACATATAAATAAAATTAAAAGAGAACTAAAATCAATGTCTTAATCAGCCATTAAATAATTCATAAGAAATTTATATGAAGCAAAAATTAACAAAACAAAATTTTTTTTCAAAATATTATAAATTTTTGATTAGTAAATAATTAGGAAAAAATAACTAGGAATAAATAAATCCTTTTAGTTAGTTGAATTTACCATTTATC
>JAPDSC010147845.1:89559-147780 GCA_026290005.1 Latrodectus geometricus
AATCAAATTAAAAAATATTCATTCGTAGATGAAAAAAAATTATCACCGCCTTTCAGACTCAATAAATAATCTCTGATCATCAACATTCCTCTGTGCAAGAATTGCTCGTCTTTGCAGTCTTTGTTCTATTTTATTTTTACCAGTTTTCTTTTGCTTTTTGTTCTATCTGTCCCGAAACATTAGTTTTTGTGCACTGTTGGCAGCATTTTTTTTTCGTCCATTAATTGATTGACTTCACGATGTTAGTACTTCAGGTTTCTAGAAGAACAAAAGTTCCGAGACATCTGTCTTACTTTCTTCCTGATGTTTCAGACTTGTTGTTTGAGTCAAATAAATTCCTGGCAAAAAAAAAACTTTACAGCAGCATCTAATTTTTTAAATGATTATTCTAGGAAATGATAATTAATATAAATGAAAGAAGTATTTATTTAAATTCTAACTTGGAAGTAATTATTTACTTGCGGATATTTCAAAGGTAAGCAGTTTTTGTTATTTTTTACGAATTATTTGGTTTATAAAATTTAATTAAATATACTATTACTTCCCTCTATTTGATTTCTCTTTTCTATTACTAGTTTACAAGTTTGCTAATTAAAATATTGTCAAAAATTTATTGTCAGTATATAGAAAATGTTCAAAAATAAAATAGATGTGGTGAAAAATTTTAATTATATTATTATATAAAACTTTATTCATTATATTATCTAAGAATAATTAATTTACAATATTATATTACTAATTAAAACTGCACTGCTTATTTACAATATAGAATTGCAATGATATTACCACGCAATTTGATATAATTCACTTGTTTAAAAATATTTCATTTGTCAAACTTTAACTGCTAAGAGCTATATAAAGTTCTGAAAAATTATAAATTACTTCGAACCTTATTTCTATATTCTTGCAAACTAACTTTTAAAAAACAGAAATAATTTTAGAAGTTTTTTGTGTTCTGCATTTTTGTGACCGTCAAAAATCATGGCAAAATAATGCAAATAGTATGTACAAGTTTATATGAAAAAATATCTATCAGCAAAAGCACATTTTTTATTCTATTCTATTATTTTTTAAGAAAAAGTTGCCAACAATATTAAGTGCTTTATTTTACTTTTTTACTTGAAATACCTTTAATTATAAAATTATTCTTTATCACAACAATTAATGACATAAAATAATTTAATCTAAAATCTCCTCTCTTGTTTCGCCTAAAAACTCCCGTAAACAGATGATTTTTAGTTTTGTCTTCAGGAAAATTAATTTAATATATAAAATACACAAAACAGTAACAAAAATAAGAAAAGCGAAAAAAATTTCGTAAAACAAACATTTTTCTACGTTTTTCTCCAACATTGTTGTTTAGAGGAAATGCAGAATAATTGTTATCTAAACATTTACGTAAGTGAAATATTTTTATTAAAATTAAGAAGCAAAATTAATTACATTTCTTAAGTTCTTAACGAACTTAAAATTAAGCAGTAAAGTTCAAAATGCTTTTCAGAAGATTCAGCCAAGCGAGATCCTTTTATAAGTAAACTTCCAAAAAAAAAAAAAAAAAACTTGAAAAATCTTCCCTTTACTTTAAGGCATAACCTTTCAAGGAGTATCACTTTAACAAAGACTACTTGTGTCTCTAGATGATGAAGACATGGTTTGCTGTCACTAGACATTTTTTTCAACGCTGTTATTTCGGTCACTGACTGTTATCAACAAAATAAAAAACATAAGAACAGAATGAATCGTGTAATTTTTCTTTCTTTTTTTGGGGGGTAACTTTACAGAAATGATTCATTTTGTTCCATGATGTTTGAGGAAAAAAATATTGAGAATGACACAAATACTATTTGTTTATCTTCTGAAAAAGAAAAACACAAACATATCTTCGATGTTTATTTCTTTTCGAGTGTATATAATTTACTGGTTCTTCATTTTTATGATATTGTCATAAAACAAAAAAAAAAGTGTCGTTAAACATAAAAAAGTTTCGCTAATATAATGGAAGTAAATCTAGGTTAATAATGGAGTATCAAGACTAGAATTTTTTCTTTTTGCGTTTGCAAGGTACTTAGTATTCTTTAAATAAATCTGAGTTATTCAAACAATGGTTGTATGAAAGCACAGCATCAGAAAAATAAAATTAATTTTTGCTACTAAAATAAGGATAACTTCACCGTTCAGGCAAACGATAACAATAAGAAAAATCATTCCGAAATTTTGAGTTAAGAAATTTAATAAAAAAATTACTGTGCTCATTTAAGAATTCAGTGAATTAATTAGGTTAACAAACGTTAACTGCAACTGTAACTGATACCATCGTGACCTATATCTTCTTAAGGGGAACTTTGGATTTAGTGAACCAATACCCGGCGATATATATTATGACAACAAATATGTAAATTAATGTAAATATTTTTTTGCACATGAAGATAAGTTTAATTGTGACCTACACAGTTTAAAATGTGTACACAGTTTAAAACCACCACAAAATTCAATCTCAATTTAGGAATCAAAATTTTAGAATGTTAAAATAAGGCCTGAGAACCATTTAGGTGCTGTCTTGAAAGTACATTAAGTGCGTATAATGATAAATGTAGTTTGAAAAACTATTATTATTAAAATAGTAAATATTCATAATATGCACTTAGAAAAACTTTATTAAACCATTCTTTTTTCAAATTAGAATTAATCGACTTTTATTGTAAAAAAAATCTCAGAAAACTCAAATTCAACGAAAAATATTTGTATGAACCTAAAAACTACGAAACTTTATTAAAATTTCTTATTTGATACACATATTTTAATCTTAATATTTATATATATTTTTTAAATATTTCACAAAAGTTTTTAAAACGATATGAGGGGAACATTTTTTTCCAGTTGGGGGATAGAATGTTTAAAAATAATTAGTTATAAATCAATAGTGACACCAAACATAAATTAATTACAATTACAAAAAAATAGCAACACTCAAAATCAAAACAAACAGCACATTGCTTTTCTTATTATTTTTAAGAGAGTTTTCAACTTACAAAACATCTTCTATAATTTGCAATTTCTATGATCTGTAACTATAATTTTAATCGATAATTTTATACTGAGTAAAATATAATTAGCCTTAGTAATATTTATTTATGCTAATGATCTCAGAAACAGTTTTGGTATACAAGAAAATATTGTTACAGAAATAATCATAAATACAAATTTCACTCGCATGGCAGTAAAATCGAGAATTCTAATACTTCAGAAAATTTCAAATAAAGCTATTAAATGAGAAAATTTTCAAAAATCAATCAATTTGTAAATATTATCAATGAATGGTTCTTCACGCAAGCATTATTTTTGAATGAAATTTAAGATTGAATGACTTTAAATTTCTCTATTTCGTATAGGAGCTTAAAATCTGTTTTTCAAGTGATGTTAGGATATAATCAAATAGAAATTCAACTTTTAGTGTTTACATACTTTTTTAATTTTACATTTTTGGGCTTGCCGTGGCTCAGTGGTTCAGACCGTAATTTTCAGCTGTATTCTCATTGGTATGTCTCGTTTTGCATCCCAGCCACTGTTGGTAAATGGAAGTTAGATGATATGTTTTAACCTATTGGATACACAACTATCGATAGAATGGGTGCTTGAGAGCTTTCCGTATTTTCCTAATTGCAATCTATGCTACTGAATACGATTTATTATCTATAAAACGTTCATTAGGAGAATATATTCAGTGATGTGTATTCAAATAATTTACAACAAAGATTAGATATCCCTTTAATAACAATTTTATGCTGCATCATAGACTTTCACATGAACCAGATTTATCTAAATATAACAAAAGTACAAAATACATAAAAACTAAGATATCTCATTCGTTTTAAAAATATCTTTTTAAATTTAAGAATATTCATATTTGTATAAATATGTAATTAAAAGGTTTATTCAGTTATAATCTTGTGTAATGTTTAACAGTTGCTAATAGGTAATTTATTCTCGACTCTTAGATATGTATGCTGATTCATTAAGACTGCGTTAATAATCAAAGAATCAAACTTAGAAGTGATATTTTCAATTTGCATATAAAATATAAATTAAATGTAATCTAGAGAATTATGTGAAATTTAATTTAAAGAGCTTAGTTTAAGATAATAGTGGACCATGATTCTATGTTTTATAACTTATAATTCGAAGCTAGTTTTAAGAAATATTTCTCAAAATTTAGTGCTCTAATTTAAAAGCAATTTATTTATAAAATAATAAAGAGGTAATCTCAAAAAACCAAAAAAAAAAAAAAAATCAAAATCAAAAAAAGTGAAGAACCGACACACACACATAGATACTTTTAATATACACAAACTAATTTATGAAGTAAACAATATTAAAATTTAAATTGTGTATTTCTTAGTATTTTAAATTTAAATTATGCTTAATTTAGTTCTTTGATATGTATCTTCCCCATATTAATACTGGAAATTATCTTTTTTTAGAAAATTTATTCTTTTAGAATTTTCATACGAAGATGTATATGTATGTGTGTGAAAAGAATTCATTGTTTAGATTAATTGTTCCAAGGCAATTTTAATGGCGAAAAATATTCAAAATATCCATGAATTTCTTGTGATGAGTATTCCATTTTAACATGGAAAGTAGTTGAACCGTATAAACTCATAATATACAGTTTACGCGACTTAATCATGCAGGGAATGATGTTCTAAGTGTGGAACGATCTGATGAAATTCAAATCGGGTCATTTACAATGGTCCACGTTACGGAACTCGTTTGATTGGACAAAGTAAATCGAATTTTTTTTTTCACTATAAAAAAGCAATATATGTGTTTTCCTTCTTTTCTTAGTGGTCGTTTAGATTCAGTGTCCTGCACGCTACGATTACTGAACCGAGAAACAGGAGGAATATCACGACATTTTTAAACCAATCTTTGATGACAAGTTATTTTTCTTCACCACTAAAGCCAGTTGCAAAAAGGGCAATGCCTCTCAATTTTCCTGGCCAACGGAATCCTAAAAAAGATATCTTCTGTAACTTTTCACAAAGTGACAAGATAAAAATGAAAAAGAAAAATATTCCACTCTTATGGAAGAGATAACTTGAAAAAGCGACTTTATCCTTAGCTTTTTACGAAATTGCGAATCATTGGTATAAATAGCATTCGCATCTATCACGGCATCGAATGCAAAGCTGTGAGTGTTTTCTTGGAAGAATAAAATCTTTATCATTTTAAGAACTTGCTCGATATCAAAGTAAAATTTCCTTTAATGTAATTCAAAATGTAGTTTTGTCAGAATTTTATAGATTGAAAAGGGTGAAAATGGTAGAAAAGATGTCTCCGTTTTTCGAAAGACACATTTTTTAAGAAAGCGCATATCTTGTTTCATTTTTTATAGTTAAGAGTTGACTTTTTTTTTCTGTGAGCTTCTTCTTGGAATATTTCAATTCAAACAATTGAATTTTTTTAAGCTTATATAGAAAATTTCGATTATTGGACATGAAAAAAAAAGATTTTGTGTATATTGCAAAAAGTAATCTTGCAAACAAGAAAGAAAATATGCACTTAATTTTTGCACTATTATGTATGCAAGAAAAAAAACAATGTATTACATTTAATATCAAATGTATATTATTGAATTAACAAAAACTTATTAATATTTAATTATTTTTATCAAATGGTAATTTTTCTTGGAAATTAATGTATTTAAATATGGAGGGTTAAAAAATACTGCATTAATAAAGCACTAAAATTTATATTAAAGCAAGCAAATTTTCGAATCTTATAATTTGTTACAAGAGATATATGGATATTTTCTTATGAAAAAATGTTTGACTTAATAAAAATTGCAAGATAAAACTTAAATACCATTTTTAAATTAAACGAAAAATACTATTATTCCAGTTTGGAGTTGCGTGTTTCCATTATCTAGATCATCTCTTAATTTTTCTTTTTCATCTATTGTTGATACTTTTGGATGCATTTCTTCAAGATTGTTTTTATGCATATTATTATAAAGGTCAAAGAGACAAGCCATTTGTAAAAACAAAATTCTAAATCCTTTCAAACGAATAAGTTTAGTTAAGTGAATGCCAATTGAGACTGAAGCAAGTCGGTTAAATATACTGATAAAGTGATTAGATTCTTTGTATATAATTTTAATGCGAATTGTTTTGAAAATACAAAACTAGTTTAAATTCATTTGTACGATGTAATAAAAAATATTCCAAAAATAAGAAAAAAATCAGCATTGATTTATTTTCATTTAACATTTATGTCTTATCTGCTTTTTCAAGATTGTTAGATCAAAGTGATTGAAATATTATTAATGTCTGATATTTTTAAACAAATAAGAAATTTAATATTTTTCAAATTCAATGATAAAAAAGAAGAGAAGTGAAGTGTTGTTTTGAATGATTGTTAAACTGGTTATTATTAGTTAAAAAGCTATTAAATGTATATGAATGAAGATTAAAATCTCTTTATTGTCTGTTATGAGCTAACAAATTAATTCATTATTCATTCAATATAATTTTTATTGTTAGGTTTATATATTTATTTTAAGATGTTAAATATTTTGCAGTTTTGTTGCTACTACAATCACCTCAATTTATTGAATATATATGGGATGAATTTACATGGTTATCAAATACTTATATCCAGTAATCTCAAATCTAAATGAACTGGACTTGTTCATTTCTCAAATACGATTTCATTTTTCAAGCAATATAGATTCAACGACATCAAGCTGGATCTATTTCTAACCAAATCACTAAGTTACTATTAATTATGAATAATCATTAGCTATTAATCATTGAAATTATTAATACTTGTTTAAATGTTTTGACCCGCTGCTTATATGTCAATAGAATTCGAAGCACTGAAAGGACTATTTTTTTACTTCAAACAAAGAATTGTATATTCTCACTTTTATTTATTTTACTTGTAGAACTTCTCTGCTAATAATATTCTTACAAATATGCTATACACACACCATAAAATCAACTTTTAATTCTTTCCATTGTATTTTTGATGATTTCCATTACAAATACATTTATTTTAAAATTGTTCATTTAAAAAAATTTGATTGGTTTTAGCAATATTTGAGAAAAAATCGTTAAAATTAGGTGATAAGTAAAATTAGGTAATAAGTAAATTTAGGTAATAAGTAAAAATTTTTTCTTGGCATGTATCGCGTCTGAAAGCCAAAATTCAACAATATTTTATTTTTCTAAAGAGAAAAAAAACTATTTTAAGGGCGTTGAACAAACATTCGTGTGTATATTCACAACATTGATATAAAAAGAAAAATATTGGCCTTTAAGATAAACCAGAACACTGACATCAGTAATTTAAAAAAGGATTCAAAGTTCATGTGCATTGATGTAAAAAATAAAATATTGACACATTTAGTGAAGGGAAACTAGAACATCAATGTCAGAAGGAATTTATAGAAATTTCTTTTTAAAAGTTCATTTTAATGACACTCTGAATTATTTCTCCAAACGACTTAAAATAGCCTTTAAGTAGATCAGTCATTTAGTATAACAATTTAAAGTTACAGGTAGTTTCTTAAATGATTGAAACGAATCTTCTATTATTCTTAACTGAATCTAAAGATTTTGCTTATCACGGAATGATTCCAATTTACAAAAACAATTCATGACTTCTTTTTAGAATGCAGGAGAAATAGTGTCTAAAGAAAATATTAGTTCTGAAGTTTGTGCCATGAAAGAGATTTCATGAATCGTAACAGAATGCTTCTCTAGAAAAAACTGAACTTTCATTTCCATCAAATTCCTTTTAAGGATAATATAGAATAAAAATAAATGGCTTTACAAATAAATCTTTGAAGAAATGAGTAGATTTTAAAGTGTATTATTCAATTTAATAGACAAAAGTCAAAATATTGACATTGGGGTCATCCAGCACTAATATAATAAACAACTATTCAATTGAATAAAATTCAATGAACATTTAATTCAAATTCTGAAGACGGAATTGCTTGGATTTGAAAAATCATTGATTAAAATCTTAATCTACCTTAATCTCTATCGGATGAGGGTGTAATCACTCCCTTATCTGATTAAGTATGTTTGGATCCTCAGTTTCGGATATTTTGTTATTGAAGTTTGAATATGGGAATGTGATTTACTTTACAACCAAATAAATTTTCTAAATAAAAGATAAAAAATGTATTTCTTTACGAAATATAATAAAAATGAAAACTAATAGAGAAACAATAACATAATTTGTTAAAAAATACTTTTGAAATTTAATCATATAGATATATCTAAACTGTGCAATGATAATATCTTTTGTACCTTTCAGTTTCGCTATTTTAATAAATATCGTTATGGAAAAGAAATAATTGTCAAAGATAGACAAATAATAACCTGAACAATTCAGTTGAAAATGAAGTCATAATGTTGAGATAATTACGTATTTTCAAAACACAATTTCCAGTTTTTTTAAAGCAATTATAAATTATGAATGATCTTTTTTTTCAATACCAAAACGATATGTTTCATCTAATAACAGCACATCTGTTACAATGCTGCTTACACTATCTGAAATAAACACATCACTTTAGTAGTTACTAACAAAAAATTGAATTATAACAGCTGTCTCCAGTTTGTCAAAAAATTATCTTTAATTACGTTTAGTCTAGCTTTTTGCTCCCTCTTTTTTGTATTTTTTGAGAAAAAATAAACATATATATTACCGTAATTTATCTTCTAACAAATTTGTCTTCTCGGATAGTATTTTTTACATGAAAAGAATTTTAAAAATAAATACGTTAATCTTAAAATTATGTTACTCAAAAAGAAAACTGCATGATACACAAATTACTTGGAGCAAAAAACCATCACCAACAAGTAATCTGAATTAACTTTATCCGAGCAATTAGCTGAGACAAATGTACTAACGATAAAACTTTCCATAGTAGAAATGTGTCATAAGAATTTGTCCTATAAAACGTAACTCACTCTGAAAGTGCTTTGCGTGACTTGTCATTTGCTTCATCAACATAGCCTTGAGATGTAAATAAACATATATTTTTCGTTTATGTTATATCATTTAATGAATGGAAATTTGCATTTGAAGTACAAAAGTCTACAACTAACTAGATGTTAGATTGTTTTGAATTCTTTTATGAAAATAATATTCATGTCTTATGAGAACATTTTTACTCAAAGGAAATTAAATATAATCATGCATAAAACAACTCATTGCATAGATAAGCTTGGCTATTTCATTATTGTTATAGAACTCACCTTAACAAAAAAACAATTACAGCATCTACAAATTAAAATATATTTCTTTTGATTTTCACATTTTCATTAATAACAAAATACTTGTTTTCTAAATGAATATTCTTGTAGCAGTATTAATATAATATTATGTTATAAATTAAGTTTTTGTAGTTGCAATTGTGACATGCAAATATTATTTTATTTACTAGTGATTAATAATATTCGCATTTTCATGTAGAAAGAATAACAAACAGTAGAACAGTAAAAACCAAGGATTAAAAGAATTTTCCTAGCTTTAAAATATAAATTATATAAAAGAAGAGAAGGTAAAACAATTGAACATATAATATATATATAAATAAATTACATTTTTCAAATTATTTTTTGAACTCTAACAAAATATATCTGACATTATGTTTGAGTACGACGTTTAAAATAGGAAATAAAGTGGTATTAGGTGCTATATATAACTGATCCAAAAGCTTTCATACAGTTTACAATATCTGAAGAAAATAATGTTTTAAATATGTTTGCATAAAAACAATTAAACCATAGATCTGATGATGAAACTTGATGCAACGAATCTAATCTCTTTTCATTTGCCACAACAATGAAATTTTAATAGGAATCTCGGTAGAATATAGGTATGAGAAAGCCAACTATCTAAAGTTGTTCGCAACTGCAAATTTTGATCAACAATTATTAGTTAAACGAAATGCGTTTACAAACATTCTTGATACAACTTAGCTACAGAATAAAAAAAAAATTCTATAAGATTTTCAGCTTTTTCAATACTTTTGCAAAGAAATCTAATCTCCGTAATATGAATTCATCGGAGAATATAGTTTGAATTGCTTTGAATTATTGTTATTTACTTCTATTTATCAACTTTGCTTTTTAAAATCAAACAAAACTTTTTTTATTATAATACTGCACTTTTTGCACTGGGATATCCTATGTAAGATTTCAAACACTGAGGAAAGAAGAGAGATATTATATTAAGATATCTCTCTTTGTCAGTGTGTTATTATATTAAGATTTTATAAAGAGAGATACTTAATTTCTAAAATTTTTATACAAATGTATCTAAGTGGTTGCTTGAGAACTTTCCATGCATTGGAAATAAAAAGACGGGAATGCTTTCAACGTATATAAAAATCTATATATGTGGTTCACCATGAATCTAGAAATAGTTTGGCAAATAGAAATATGTAATTTATACTGCTAAGTAGAAATGTTATTGGTGAGAAAAAAACACTGCATATATATATATATAGCTTTTGATATGCTTCCTCCAAAAAATTTCAAGTTAATCATTCTTTTTCATTCACAATAAGTTTATATTTATATATATAGTTTGTGAAATAAATTTAAAAAGCAGAACGAATATCGAAAAATTTATAAACAAAAAAAAATGCTACAACATCCAGTAACATGAAATTACACATAGCAATTATTTACAATTTATAGAATGCCTAAAGGAAACCGCAAATAATTCATGCTTTCGTTTTCAAGAAATAAACTTTAATTATTTGTTCTTTATTTTTATCGATACAGAAATTAAAAAATATATAATATTGAAAGAAATAAAAAAACTAAGACTGTCATAATGAACAAATAAAACTAACATTCCTGTCGCTTGTAAGCAATAATCTCATTTTTTGAAAACGATAAAACAAAGGAAAATAATTCCAAATTATAGCCCTAGGGTAGAAACTACAATAAGTAACAACCACTTTAATTGACAGTATCGTCCCCTTCAAATTTAAAGTGCCTAACAAGTGTTGATAATCTTTTTTTAACGCTACAACTATTTTTAAATTCTCGAATGAAATAACAAAATATGATGACTTTATACTCTTAAATTGGTATGGGTAATAAAAACTTCTTTCGATCTTTAATAATTTCAGTTGAGAGGCAGTGAATTGTTTTTTTTTTAAATTAATTATTAAAAGCAACTGGGGTAAGTTAAAAGTGCAATCTTTTAAGAAGATTAATTTTTAAGGATTTTCTCGACTCTATTACAAATTGAAATCTAACAATAATCTTACAAGTTTACCATCTTTAGAAGTTTAGTTGCAACAGTTATACTTATTCTACATTATATTTGAATAGCAAAGGCTTATGTGATTACATTTTCAAGTGCTTAAGCTAAAAAAATTTATAAATAAAAAATAAATTGTGAAAGAGTTTATTAAATATTTAAAATAGCATACTTTGTTGCCATTTACTATTTTTTTCTATATATTTTAAGTGGTATAGGCCTAGGACGCAAATAGAATAAGCCTAAGAAGGCACGAAATGTTATTTAGTGGTCGGATCACGCCATGGAAAAATCTAACTTCGAATTCAAATTTTAATAATAATGAAAGATCTGCCAATATAAATGTTGGAAATTTTCTCAGTTTCCTTCCTTGTGATATATATATATTTATCACTATCCAACTACATTTATGTAAACTATACTTTCATTTTAAAAAAAAATCAAAGTAAACGTGGTTAAATTAGGTGCAATTGAAATACTTAAACTTTCAATAGTAGTGCTCGTAACACATTTTTGGCTCATTGAAATATCTCCATAAAGTTAGAATTAACTGTAGAATTAAAACTCTTTCATGACAAAATTGCTTCCTCTACAACATTTGAAAAAATAATGAACTTTATGAAGGATTATGTATTACATATATCACACAATGGGATTTTCGGTAACTTTTATATGACAGTAGTTTAACATGCTTAATATGTGCTTATTTATGATTTTATAAAATATTTTATCATTTAAAAAACAAGCAGGATATTTTGTTTACTTATCATATCTATCTGACATAAAGTGAAAACACTGCTTCTAAGATATTTTTTATCAAAATTTTGAATCATTAGTCTGCTATTTTTTTCGGTATTAAATTTATGTGGAGATTTAGTCTAGGAAACTTTTTAAACAGGTCATGATACAATAATAATAATTAAATGCAACAGATACCGAAGAATTTCCTTTATTTTCGAAATGTTCAATTAATATTTGTTCAATCTTCTCACATTTTGGGGACATTTCACTCGTATTTTGGGTACAATTCTTAAATTTCGAACTATAATTTTCGTTTCTATTTAGAAAATTTTTCTAACTGACTAAAATATAATCAATATATATTTGGAATATAAATATAGAGTAGAATACAGAAAATATATTGATAATTCTTACTACGAAGCTTTGAATATTATAGGAACCTATAAAATGATATGTGATTTAAAAGTATAAGTTAAATTTTATGATCATAAATTTATGCGGATAAATTTAAGCAACCATCTGTTGTTGAAATTTTGAAAGTTTCTGATCCTTCTTCGAACACTTTATAATTAACATATTAGAAACTCAATTTCCACATGAACTTAACATCATTCTAATAGAAATGTGTCTTTCAAAGATAATGTTTTAAACTTAGAAAACTTAATAAGAGCAGTGAAAAATATTCTCTATTCCAATCTATACACAGTAATTTTTAAAGAGATTCATCTCTTGAGGTAATAAGGAGATCCAAATTGAAATTTTAACTGTAACTAACGAGCCATGAGTTGCAGAGGAAAACGTGTGCCTAGCATTCGAAAAAAAATGGCAATTTGAAAAAAAATACTATGCTTACTATTTAATAAAGTTTGACTAAAATTCTGTTTAGTACCACGCAATGAGGCCTCATGTATAGATTAACTAAAAGTAAAAAGAGTAAGGTATGGTACCCTTGAAAATTACCTTCTCTTAAAGTAACTTAAGTTTTCCTTTGTATTGAAATCGAGAATCCTTTCATTAAGTTCCCAATACATATTCAGTCGATTTCATATTGCAAAAAACAAAATCACGTTCATTGTAAGTAAAAGAAAGCAATTTTTCGAAAAGAGTTAAATATCTATCATATAAATAATAAATATCTTTATATTTTTAAACAAATTACACAATGGGAATGTTGAAAGAAGGTGGGATACGTCTTGAATATTTTCTCTAAATTCCCAATAGTTACACATAGATAGCAATTTTGAAAAAGATTGGTAAAAACTACACACCTCCGTTTTTGAAGGGAATAGAGAATTCTAGACAAGTGTGTTATATCGTTTAAGTTAATTGCATTGCGGAATAAGCAATTTTGCTCAAATCATCATTCATATTACGGTTTAAATTAATTACAAACACTGTAATGAAAATTTCGAAATAAACCATTGCCTGTATTTTAAATTAACCAGAGACCAGCATCCTGATATCAGTTTGATTACATTTCATGCAGTTGTCCTCAATTCATCCCCGCGCGGAATTCGACAAGCACACAAAATAAAAATTTCATTTAAATAAGTTATGCAAAGTATTTTTCTACAATTTATGTTATTGAGAATGAACGATTCATCAGTTCAAACCATGCCA
Source organism: Latrodectus geometricus (assembly GCA_026290005.1). Classification (NCBI taxonomy): domain Eukaryota; kingdom Metazoa; phylum Arthropoda; class Arachnida; order Araneae; family Theridiidae; genus Latrodectus; species Latrodectus geometricus. The sequence continues at coordinate 103,219 of JAPDSC010147845.1, forward strand.
AATAACTTAAAACTTTGGACCATTATTGTTTTTTGTATAATACCATTAGTTATCTATTGCAATACTCTATTTCGAAAAGTAAACAATGGCGTTATGTTTATTTTTAAAACTGCATACATAAATAGCTATTTATTTTAAGAAAATTGTCCTAGAAAATTTTAATGATTTAAATTTTTTTAAATTTCAAGTATTTTCCGCATGAGAGAATATGTTTATATAATACTTTAATGGAGAAACTAAGATAAATTTAATTTTTAACAACAATGTGCATTATAAGCTTAATACTTTAATCACTGTGGAACATTTTTCTTTTAGAAAATCTTATACTGATATATATCCCTTTTATGTTTTATAATTTGGAAAAATAATTTGCTTCATTAAAAATTAAAAAATAATTCCTATTATTAAAAAATTGAAAAATTCACTTTTTTTAATGATATGACATTTTTAAATTAAAAACATTTTTTATGATCCAAATCATCCTAGCCTATATATTCTTATTTAAATAATGCCAATCATTTACAATAATGCTACAACCAATCATGCGTACTTAATGTAATGGATCACCAATCTTTGAATCACCATATTAACTTCGACGCACGACTGCTATTAGTTGCGTGTCCAATTTTAGTTGCTGATAAGAGATGATAAAATGAGAAAGAAGCAAATTTTACTCCTTCTAAAATCACGAGAAATAAAAAAAATGAGACTAATGGTAGACAGAAAAGTTGTTAAACCATTTAAACACTCCCTCAGAATTTGTGCTAAAGTCCTATGTCACGAATGGCATTTGATCGTGGCAACAAACTCGTTCTCGTAAATAAACCTGAAGGCAAACTCATTACCAATAACCTTTCTCTAGTTCTTTCTTCCCGTTATTTGATACTGCATTTGCTTATTTACATAAAAAATTGGTACAAATATTAGATAAGATGAAAGTGAGTCTTTTTTCTTCGGAAAATCGTGTAATTTGAGAAGATTTTACAATTGAATGATTTTAAGAAAATTATTCACTCGGATGTTGATGAAAGAAGAGTACTAAAATTAGAACTAAATGAATGTGTGTTTTGAAAAATCGGAGTTAATCAATAATTTAGTAATTACATTTTGTTCTTTATTAATTTAGATAAATAATATTTATACAGCAGAATTTTAGTCACAGATTTTTTTAACAATATCTTAGATTTAATTTCGAATTAAGTTAGATTATATATAAAAGAAGAATCTCTTAATTATTCCCAAAATGAATTAAAGATATACATAATCTTATTTGCTATATTCAATGAATTATTGTTCTTATTATAATATTAACCTTTAAAAATGTTCATATATTTGCTGCATTATTTAGAAATTATATGCTAATTAATAACTTGATACATTTACCTTTATGTTAACCACGCTAAGTCTTATTTTAATATATGAAAATTCACTTAGTTTAATATACCCCTGAAATAGGATACGAATAAACTCATATGTTCCAAAATAATATTTTTTTTACCATATTTTTTTTTTTATTTTTGTGTACTCTCATGAGTATAAGACAATTTTTTAGAATTCTGAAAAAAGTTAAGGGTAGTATATTTTTTAAAATTAATATTTTATGAAATTTATTTTCTGTAAATTTTATACTACACTTGAGTAATATTCTAAAAATAAAAAGAAAAATGTATAAATTTCCAGGAGTCTATTTTCATAAAATATTGTGTAATCACCTTCTAAGTATTATCAAGAATCTTTGAAGAAATGTGGAATACATTTTTAAAATTTTTATTTTAAATACATATTTTAAATAAAAGATTTTTTTTGTGCAAAAAATATTATTATTGTTGCATTGTAGCATTTGACAGCATGTTACTGTGAGAGAGGTGTATAGAAAAAGCTACCAATTAGTTGAAGTAATTAGTTGATGCCCAACCAATTTTATCAGAAACTTTTTAGATGAAAGTTTATTAAATACATTTCATTGTATAACATATTTAACTGATATAATTATCCTTGAAAAACGTTAATCATATTAGCATAGCGAGGCACATTACCACTGTACAACAATCATTTGGCGAAAAAAAAAAGAGTATCGCACTTGGACTACAGTCTGTTACTGGAAAATAATAGCTTCCTGCCATTTTTTTATTAATTTATTCCACTAATCTTATTTAAGTACCATATTTTCTAAATTGATAGACTTTAATTTTTAATAAAGTTTTCTAAGGAAAAGGATCACATTTTAGAAAATAGACTTTCAGGAGAATAGAGTGCCTTGATCTACGATACCTCCTGGGAAATAATAAGTTTTAACAAGCAATTTACATAGAGAACTTTGTGTGTGCGTGTGTGTGTATTTGTTCACTAGTCAGGTTAAGCATACTATATGATTGTATTGTATGTGTTCTTTAGCTGAATCTGCTTTGAATCCATTGCTCTGAGATTGGGTATTTGCTAGTAATTATTCAAAATTAATTTTTCCTTGTTTTTGTATTTTTATATATCAGAGTGAATAAGTTTACAATTAATACTCAGTTATAACTATCTGATGATTCATAAAACTTGATGTACAGCAATGTTTTCAACACTAAACAATTATGATTCAAAAATAAACTATAGACAGCTGTACTGTGACCAGGAACAATATCTTTTATGAATTTCATTTTTCACAGATATATTTTGAGTTTTTGACTAGGGTCTTTGTTTATTACTGATGAATAATATTTGCTTTTTCCCTTTTAAATGGGATGAAATAAACAAGAAGCACGGAAATAAGACACTTTTAGAGAGTTGTAAGAGATAAAATACAATAAACAGCTAAGATCCAGCCATTTTAATATATGTATGATTAAAGTACATTTAATAATTTGTCATTTACTTTTGTATTCTTATTAAATATACCTATTAGATTTTCGAAGGACGGTGAGCCTTATGGACCATAGACCATATTATGGACCATACCATAGACGCTTTTATGGACCATAGAGACAGTATATAAATATACTTCAATTTATTTATAAATTCATTAAAAGTAGTTTTGAATCAACAATAGCTTAAGATAATGCTTTAAATGTGTTGATATAAAGAATGTAAATTTTTGATTTTATCGCTTTAAAAATACTTAATTACGTCAAAAAAATGAATATGTCCTATGTTGACATTATAAAGTAGATAACCTAACATCCAAAGATGGTACAAGGCAACCATCATGAGAGAGCAACTCAAGAAGACTCTTATTAGATAACGAGAATCACAAAGGAGGAAACCCTGATACTTCTCAAGCCCACCCCCATCCATTCGGAAAACAGAAACATAACATTTATTTCCCGTTGTTTAACAGTGGTTGGATTCGAACTTAGGTTTTTTTTCATTTTTTTATCTGAGTAAAATAAAAGGATATTACCAAATTACTGATTAAATATAGGCTACCAGATAATCATTTACAGACGCTTATCATACTTTAAAGATGTATTCAAGGAATAATATTATAAAATTAGGAACCACTTACAATCGCGAAATAAGTTTTAAAATCTGTGCAGGAATATGATTTGCAGAAAAAAAATACGAATTTAAGAATCAAATATGGTTCCATTGAAATGTGTGTATGAAATAATTGCTTTCTAAGAAATTTCAATGTCATATTAAAAAGAGAGAATTCATTTAATATAAATACATAAACTCCATGAATATTTTATAAATTGGCTCTAGAATTGAAATTTTAAAATGCATCAATTTTATAAGGATTCTTCAAGTTTGTGCATCAGAACTTCAATCATCAGCCAAATGGACTGATGTTTATAGCTCCATTCACGTGCGTAAAGGGAGAAAACTTCATTAATTCTATATCTCCACTCTTTCAGAGAAGCCAAACCGAGCTATGATACATTTTCGATTAAAAATATTAGTAAAATGTATAATGAAATTCATTAAAATCTGCACCGATCTTATGTTTTTATATTGCGAAAACACAAGATTTCTTTCAAAGGAATCATAAAAAATAATTTGCAGTAAAAAAGATTTCTTATAAAAAAATTCATATATATATATATATATATATATATATATAGTTTAAAAAATAAAGTTTAATGTGTTCAGGTTTTTGAACATTCACTACTTGCTTAAAATATTGGTTTAAAAAGAATTTTTTATATATATAGTTAATGAATAGTTAAAGTTTAGTATACATATTGTATTAAATTCTTCAAATTTATTTTAAATATGAAAAATTTCTTTATAGGTAAGAAAAATTTGTGTACTTATTTTTATGTATTAACATACATGAAAAGACTGTTTGCTTAAAAATCAAATGAATAGTTAAAGATAATAATTTTCCTCGGAAAAAAGAACATTCAAATGTAAATATTTAATTGGAAATTTTTGTAATTTTTATTTTTTATGTCATTTAGTTTTTATTATTATTGACACATTCTCAAAAGATGTTTTTTTACGTTTATATGTACAAACAAATAAATTTAATACAGAAAATTGATTAAAAATAAATTTCTCTGTAACTGATACTATGTGGGTGGAATGTGTTAAGAAATTTCATCATAAAAGAAGATGACACTCATTTCTTCTTTCGAAAGAAACTCTTTCGTAATTTAGTTCGGCGGAACTTCATTAAGTTAAAGGAGTTAATTAAACTCATTTGCTTTCCCAAAGCAACAGCTGCTTTCATTTATTTTTCCAAGAAACAAATGGATAATTAATGTCGTACATTTCGGTACATAATCTGTCGCATAATGTCCATAGGTATAAATATGTGCGAACTTTATCTCTTTTTAATTTTTGGTAATTTTATGACCTTTATAAAAAGAAAAAAAATAAAAAACTGGTTGATAATAGTCCATTATACTTAATGAAGTAATTGCCTATTTATCTAAGATTACGACCTACATTAATCCATTTGTCACATGATAAACAAGATATTTGGATCAAAGGTAATCTGTACTCTTATTATTCTAGACATACTTTTTGAATAAATTTCGTAATCTAATGCATACAAAAAAATAAGGAAATTTACTCAAAACGTATAGATTCCAAAAATAAATATACCTTCTAAATTATATCAGTTAGAGTAACATATTTCTGAACTTGTTTTAAGGTACTTATTTTATTTATCTTTCGATTCACATTAGAAATTAGGTTTTGGTTAATAATGTACATGCATAGATCAGTCTTCAAAATAGTAAGGTATTGAAATGTAATAATCTAACCTAGTTAAAAATATAAGTTTGTATTCATATTTAAAATTTATCGATTTCTGAAAATATTTACATTTCTATTCATATTAACGTTTTCTATTCATTTTTACATTTTATCGATTCTGAAAATTTTCAGAATATTTTACTTTTCCCATTAAATCCTGAAATCCCATATCGTATTGTCTTTTCATTTTTTCTAAAGAAAATTTTATTCCTGAACTGCAATAATCTAATCAGTTAAAAATTATGTGTAAAATACGAACTCTTACGCAGTTACATATTTTTGATTTTCAGAATCTTTTGCTGTTTTTATTATTCAGATTCACATATGTTCTCAGTTTTTCTCTAGAAAAAAGGATTACCACTTTGGTTGATTGTGTATTAGCTTGAAATGTAGAATAATAATGATTGTTTTAAGACATTTTAGGGTTTAATACAATTTTGTATCAGTGTAAAAAGTGTACATTCACAAAATATATGTTTAAGCTTAATAACTTCTTAAAGAGAGTCGAGATGAAAAAAAAAAATAAATCCTAGTTACAAGTCTAACTCAATATATTTCAACACCATGAAAGTTAAATTTTTATTAATTATATAATTGAACGCAAAATTTTATTACTTTGATGACATAGATGTATCTCAATATAATCTTAATGTCCCATAGTTAGAGCCCTGACTCTTGATAAACCAAAAACTAAAATGTTGGCTAATTCATTGTATTTCATAATAATTTATTAATTTTTCTTCAAGGTTTCAGTTTTAGACCATTGCCAAAATTTTGCTTCTTTTAAGGTACAAATAATACAACCATGATTATAAATACCATTTTCTTTTCTATCAATATAAACTGACATGGTAAGGTAAGCAATTTTAGTATCTTTCACATTTAAACTCTGGACTTCTGTTATGAGGATTTTTAATTAGATTCTATCTACAGATAAATGTACCTAACTATAATCAGAAGCACCTCGCTAACACTAGTACGTAAGATTGGAACGAGAATTTTACCATCACAAGAACGGCTTGGGAGCAATTCCCGTTGAGGCAGTTCCTGTTGGTTCTTCTTAAAGAAATTCAGCTTACTCATTGAAATAGAGCCGTGAGCATCTTGTTTTCCTTCCTGATCAAGAGCCTGAAGCTGCTACATCTATTTCACTAATGGCCTTCTTATTTTGTTTCTTTTCTTATTTACTTATGTTATGATCTGATAGAAATGCAATAAAGTTAGTTGAGATTTAGAGTTTTGGAGAAATAACTTTTACCTTTGATTCTAAAAACATGAAATTCTCTTATTCCTAAAGGGAAAATATTGTTTTAAAATAATTGACATGAGTATTTTTATACTGCTCTTTAATATTAATGATGAAATATTCATAAATGTTTATACAAATATGAAAAAATATTAAATACATTTTTAAAAGCAGAAAAGATATTGGAAAAAAATGTGTAACAAAATTTGAAACTTTTGTGTTTTCAATTAAAAAATCATAAAAGTATTAAAACTATTTCAACTATCTCTTTTATCAGATGGTAAAAGACGTTTTCTTTTGTCAGATGGTAAAAGTAGCATTGAACAAAAAATCTATTCTTTCAGCTGTTTCTGTAAATCTAAAATACACTTAAGACTTGGTTTTCAGGTAAAATCGTTTGTTAAACCTATTTAATATTGGTACCTACTCGAATATATTTCCCTAGTTCAGAAGTTCACTTGGACAGCGAATTTCTAGAGTGCACTTCAAAAACTACTTATTGAATTTCAAGAATCTTAAAACTGGACTTCCTCAGAACGCCATCACTAGTTGTTTAATCTTTAACATCTAGATAAAACAATATTATAACTGGCCTATTGAGAATTATTGGTGTCAAGTGTACTTTATGCAGACAATCTGGTTATTTGGATTGAAAATCCAAAAACGCAAGCAAAATTATAATATGAAATTACTTTAAACAAGGTTTTAAATTAGGTAATTGGTTTCATGTTAATAATATGGAAATAAATTTATAGAAAACTATGTATCAAAATTATGTATATTTTTCCCTCACACATTAATCGATCAAGCTGAATACATTTTACCAAAACCTTCCTGTGGTTGGTCCGCGTTTTTTCCAAATATATTGGAAAGAGCTACCAAGAGGCTTACTTTAATGAAAAGAATAACTGGCTCTCAGAGGGTATGCTGTAGAAAGACCCTAGACTTGACTTATAAATCATATTTTGCCACTTATTACTTATTGTTCTAAACCTTTTATGGAGGCAGGTGAATGGGTTATTGATTCTACAGAAAAATTCTGTAACCAAATCCTTAGACTTATCATGCTGCTATTAAAAGAACTTCAATTGATGCGCTTCTGATACATACCCAATGTATGAGCATTAAATCTGTAATAGAAAAGAGGGCACAATTATTATGGAAAAAGATCACAAGATTGGCAGATTATTTTCCCCTGTGTAATAATAATTTGATGTCGTCTACATGGAACCTTAAAACTCAAAACGGCTTCTTTCATAAAGTATTTGAGATAAAATAACTAGGGATGTACTGAGAGAGGGTAAATCTCTTTATGTCAAAAAGTGCAACTGAAGAAAGGAAATACATGTTCAGAATGTACCGACCAACTGAGGTATCTAAAAGAGAAACAGATGTTCTGATTCAAAAAGCTGTATCCTTGGACACTATACATGAATTGTACGCAGAAGAGTGATTGTACGTGTTTGCAGTTGGCACAATGTTGACGGACTGTATAAATGCTGACGTCTTTTGTAGGCTCTTTACATTTTACTCCCCTGTCGGAAGGTATAAAACCTTTGATGCTGAGATTTCTATATTCAATTCGCTCTGTCACAGCTTCAGTGGTATTTTGAAATTTTTTCAAGAGTTGTACTGTCAGATTCTAGGATCAAATTAATAGTCTTCCTCACCATTGCTCCATCTGAAGCATTTGCATCAACTGATATTTTAAATATTCTCCTGGCCTTCAATAGTTAAATTTAAAAACATAAAAAAATACATATTACAATGGATACTAGCGTTCTGTGGAATCCAGTAAAACAATAAATAAATAAAACAGCTGATTTCCTGGCATAGAGCAACCAAAATTGTACAAATATCAGATACAAACCAATTCCACTTTATACCGCCAATAGATTAATTAAAAACACTTTTAGAGTGGATTTTTGGAAAAATATAAAAAAGGCAAAACAGACAATAAATGGATCTATGAAATCACAAAGATTCCACTTTGGGCAAGGGCTATTTTTCACCTCGCTAATCAACACGATTGTCTCTTTAAACATTTATATTGAATAAAAGTTCTGTCAAGTTTTCTTTGCCAACTGTGCAACATTCGAATGGACGTGAATCGTTTGAGTCGTTGACCTGCTCATAACTCTGAACGCTTGTGGAAGAGTGAGCTCAGTCCAACATGAATGATTTATGAACGTACTGTAGTTTCAATTTTGCTATCTGAGTTTATGTTACTTTTGTTCTTTGTTCTAGTTTTAATGTTTGTCATTCTGACTATAGTTGTCTTCGAATCTGCTATAAGAAATAAAAGTGTTATTGAATTTTCCTCAAATCATCATCAATCACAGAAGTTTATTTTCTCCCAAAGACACGATTCTAAATATACGTGGCAGTGATTGACAAATGTCTATTGGTTGTTCACGGTAGGTACTTTCCTTTTCTACGATCCTTAAGCTGTTTATTGTAAAATTAATTTTCATTCCAATGGTCACAAGGGGTTCATGAACAGTTCCACTCACAAATGGAAACGCACTCAAAATTTCGTTTCAAACTATCAATACATCAATTTTTTTCTGAATAATTACCAATGTAGAAGTCTGAAGCTTTGAGTATCATCAATGTGTGTAATGGAGATATACAGAAGTTGTAATATCTATTATGGAATGAGAGACTTAATTCGATAGCTTCAGTACTGTTACAAAATAATTAAAAATTTTCTAAGCAATGCTGAAATTATTACGTTTATAAATAAAGCACAATTGGAAATCCTAAGATCAAACGTAAATAATTATGACTATAAGCGTCATTTTATTAAAATTTTAACATATATTACTATATATGTAATCCGTCTAGACTTAGAAATTAAAAAATGTGTTTAATATAAAATATTCTTCCTTAATAACTATTAACTTTTTCCGAAAATAATTTTGAGAGTATTGCTACAATATTGATAATTCTCTATGAAACTTGTTTCATAAACGTTTTATATTTCTTTTCGCATGTATCTAATGCTGTATTGCCTAATTTAAAAAATTGCAATATGGAAAATTTAAATACGCTTTTCTTCTTTGACTATGTACATACATGTTACGAAACACTAATACAAAATTAAGTTCAAAAAGATTTAATATTATTATTAGCATGACGCAACATGAATTTTGCTTGATTTTGTCCTTTTATATCAAAATAAAAACTTTTTGGGAAATATAAAATGTATATAAGACTATAGAATCCCGAGATTTTGTAGTTAAACAACTAAATATTTAGTTTGGATTTAAATAAAATAATTTTTCTATATCAATAAAATTTACGTGAAAATAAGAAAAACTAAATTAGAGACTCCTAACATAAAAATGTTAAGAAAAATATTAGTTTTTGGAGTCTTATCATTTAAACTACACATTTTTTCATTAATAAATAACCATTGACGGGTATAGTTTTACAGAGAATAAGCATCGGAGCACTGTTAATTTCAATACAAGAATAATCTTTAAAAAGTAAATTAATCTTACATTACATACATCAAACTAAAAAATTTTTGTCAAAGAAATTTCTTCTATTCACTTAAATAAATCTATTAAATGAAACTTATATCACAAATGTAAAAATTTTCCTTTTTTAATACTAATATAAAAATTACTCTCCTGGCTTCATGAATTCATTTGGGTTTCATGTAAGTCAAAAGATTTTACTTCATATTTAAAACTTTGAATATAAAGGAAAATGAGCTATGCAGGAAAAACGTCATACTAAATAATTAAATTTTATTAAAAAAATTTTGTTCGCTAATTTAAAATAAATTAACATTTTCATTAAAAAAAATTCTTACATCGAAGAAAAAATTATTCGTTAATTCATTTATATTTAAAATTAACTCTCAATTTATTTCACCATAAACTCCAGAGTGATTTTATTTTTGATATTATAGATTTAAAAAGCTCATGGAATAAATATTTTTGAAGTTATTTTCCTTATGTAAAATTAAAATAAATAATAAATAGGGAATTAAAATGATGTCGAATAACTTTTTCGTGGCAAATTTTCTAGAATAATTCAATTCTTGTGTTCTCATGACAAGTTAGCCATATTCATAAAGCGGCTATTTGGTGAAAATGGGCGGCATAATACACCATCTCGACAATTTGAACATCAAGGTATGAATAGGAAATAAATTCATCGACCCGTTCGGCGAAACAATGCTCCTTATTTTCTCAGAATATTTTTGAATAGATGAATGCAAATTTATCTTCTGTTCATCTAACAACATCAGACAATTTGAATAAAATTGATATAAATCCATGTTAAATTTCTGTTAAAGTATTAGTTGAACTTGACAATGCAACAAAACTACTTTTATTAATGATAACTAGGTTTTATTCCAAAAATCATGAATAAATCACGAGTCAAGTTTGCGATCTTCAGCATGAATTTTGAATGGGAAATGATTTTGGCATTGAATTTAGCATTAGTAATATCCAGGGGACTTTAAAGCTATTTCTGAGTTAACCAGTTCCTTAAGGCGGCAGTGTTGAAAAGAATTAGAAAGTTGAAAAGGTGTTTCAAAAGCAAAACTTTTACAAGAGAAACTAACGCCCACAATTTCAACGACTCTTCTCAACCGATAATTAACCTTCTACTAATTATGATTACAAGAGGGTGGGCGTTTGCATTTTAATCCATTAAATGGGTTAAATTTAGAGAAAGCCCAATTGCGTTCCCTTAACCTACTAAAGGAAAGAGAATGGTCGAAAGTGGAAAGGTGTTCCGGTCCAATTGACAGTGAACGGCGGATCTTTTTCCAGACTCAGACAGCTACTGCCAAATACCATGCTTTTACTCGGCTTAGTGAGTGTTCTTCTCTGGGGTGGACGCGGTGCAGCGTTTCCTCGGGGCGCACCGGCAGAGTCCTGTGAGTCTCTGCTGCCCCGGCATTATGGAACTGAAGCAATGGGTCCCCAACATTCCCCATACTCCTTGCTGGCTTCTTCTAGTCATTACCACTACAGGATGAACGGAATCCATGGTAAGTATTAAAAATTCTATGCCATTATTTGGAAGTATTTAAAGACTTCTTCCGAAGTGTATTCATTTTCTTTAAAAGGAACAATTTTGGAATAGTGATTTTTCTGGTAAGAATTTAGAGTACTGTATAAGTTTATAGTCTACAATATCAGTCTCAAGTGTGTGTGTGTGTGTGTGTGCATTTAATATAAAATTTTATCCATGGTAAGTGATAAAAATTTTATGTAATTATTTGGGAGTATTTAAAGACGTCTTTCGAAGTGTATTCATTTTGTTTAAAAGGATTTTGGAATATTAATTTTTCTGGTAAGAATATAGAATACTATATAAATCTGTAGTCTACAATATTAGTCTCAAGTGCATTTAATATAAAAATAGATTAACGTAAATTGATTAAGATTCGATTGTTTAAAAACTCATTTTCGTTAAATTCTAAATTTTGCGAGAAAATTCTGAAAGTTGCTTCTAAAAAATCCATTTCTATCTTTTTTTTACTATGATCTAAATTTCATTGCCCAGTTGAGTTTTTTTTTTTTTTTTTTTTTTTTTTTTTTGTACAATAGAGAATATGTATTTGCTTGGATACACAAATGTGACCGAGGATGTTTATAAAGATATGTAGTTAATGATACCAGCTGCGTGTAATTTGGTTGTTATTCAATAGTCGCGGTTGAGAGGAAAGTGATGTGAAACAAGAGGAAACAATTTTTTTACTCTATTCTAAATAATTGAAATTCTAATTAAAATTGATGTCTTTCTATTTTCATTCCAAATATAGCCTAACCGAAAGAGGAGAAAATTATCTATGCATAGTTGAATTCTTACAACCAAAAAATAAATATACTAAACATGATATAAAAACCATTAAAACTTTGTTGCAGTCCAAAAATGGCTGGTATGCAAAATAGTACAACAAAATTCGACAAAAATCATTTACGGGGATTTTACTTTTTATCTTAGTTTTTACTTGGTTTTATTAATCAACTTTGGATGTATTATCTACAACAATCAAATATACCTAGATTGATTCAAAAATAAAATTTTCTATTAGTAATTAGAATTAAAAAGATAGACAAAGCAAAGATAAAATGAATTAATACATTCAGCCTTTTTGATGCAAATAGTTTAATTATTTATGATGAATATATAATGCACATAACAAAACGGCAAGCAAAATACTTTAAATATTAAATACTGCTCATTTCAAAACATTGTACTAATTTGCATGCAAATATTGATTTGTTTTCCAAAAACATAATTTTAATTTTATGTCTGGTTTCACAGAAATTAATAAAGAGAAAAAATATCTGTGGTGATTTTTCTCTTAGAAACGACATTTTTTTTAATTTTATAAAAAAATAAATTTTAAAAACTGACTAAACAAATTAAATATATTAGTATGATTTTCTTGGACAGAAATTTTACATAGATGATGAATGTAAAAATACTAAAATTACATGTTTTAAACATAAGTGATTTAAAATCTTATCTTAAAAAATATTTTAAAAAATGGTCTTAGGAGAGAATTAATTAAATAATGTTACGCAGTTTTCAACAAATTAAAATGTGCTTACTACATGAAAACTTAGTTTATTGTTGCGTGTTTAATGCTTTAAAAACTGCACGAACCATTTTGAACTGTTCTACAAATTAAGATAACTGCCGAGTGCCAACTACACTACTTATTGCATATATTTATGATGTGAATGCACGAGATTTTTTTAATACTAGAATGGCGAACTTTGGTTGGCCATTCTAGTATTAAAAAAATTGTATATCATTATAAGATTGTAAGAAGTATATAATTAACACAGAAAACTAATTTACAGTGAAATTACATATTTTTAAAATAAATATGTCAAAATATATATTTTAGCGAAATATGAATTTATTCATTTAAATAAAAATGATCAGTAAAGTTTTTAGTAGTATTCTATATATTGAGAAATAGTACTGCGGCATATAAAGTTGTATTAAAAATATACAAATTTTATTCTAAATATTTTCCTATTTCTGAAATAAATCTAAGATTACAAGGAAAAACAAGAGTTTACTTGTTTTTGAATTAGTCGAAATAAGATTGAATTATAGAGCTGCCTAATAATAGATAACGAGCCTGATTAGTGTAATAATAGTAATTTGTGCAATTGGGAGTAATTGACCTGCACCAAACCTATTAATGACCGTCTAAGATGAAATCTACAAAATGCACCCATAGCGCATCTTGATTAGAAAGTGAAATTCTAGTATTACTGTATTAATAGACGTCGTCACTTTTTTTTTTTTCGGTATGACATTTTCTTATTTTCTAATCCTCTATCAATTTTCCTAATGATTACAATTTTTATAATTTTTGTATTGTGTATAATTTAAGGATGAATTTATAAAGAACCCTTTGTGATAAATTGGGCCAGCATGATCCTATCAAAAATTGAATTTACCTATAAAAAACGTGTAAGACTCTTACTAAATGTAGACATACTAAATGTTTTCAGACTATTACTAAATGTTTTTTGAAGATTACATTATATATTTTTTATGTGTTTAATAACACTAAAAACAATTTTTCAAGTTAAAGTATTGAGGTAAACTTCATGAGTATGAAGCCAACAAAAATTGTTATGTATACTAATTAGTTTTTACCACACATCTACATACACTGTCATTTATTAAAATAATCATCCAAACCAGTAATTATTATAACCATTATTTCTTTCCGTTTCTTTGAGTAGTATTAGCAAAGTAATTTACAAATATTTCAAAAGTGATACTGTATAATATCATACATCAAGTTGCGTGTAACATATATTTGAAAGCATTTACCATTACGTATGCATGTTTCTCTAAATCTTACAATTTTTAAATATTAGAAACGTTTAATTCCTAATTTAAAAATGGTTTTCATGCTACAATCATTAATGATAAATTATTTGTCTATTTACTACATTATGCATTGAAATTTTTCCTTCTAACATAAATATTTAAATTATAAAAAGAATCCGACTAGCTTCGTCTTTTAAAGGCATCGTGTTTCAAATTTTTAACTAACAATTCGTGCATTATTTTTCTTTGTGTACATAGAAAAAGAGATTCTTTTGGATTTAAAACTACGATTGTTTATTTTCGTGTTTCATTATATTTTATACAGCAAAGAAGAAATTCCTTAAGATTTCAGTCTGAGAATAAATAAATACAACTGCGTGAGAACAGGTGATTTTCATTTATTTGTCGTGAAAGTAAGATTATCTTTCTTTTCGAGAAATGTCATTCAGAAGACGCAGTTAAGGAATCTTACTCCACTTCCCTTTCGATGACACAGTTCGTAAGATTTATTAATTTCTTCCAATGTGTCAAAATAAAGTCTTCCTGTAAAAAGAGAAGTGTTCAAACAGACACATATTAAAATCTTTCAAAATAAGAATTTCATTATTATTATGATTCGTGAATCGAATTGAAAAGCTTCTAATAATATATTCAATGTTATTCAATTCCTAAATTGTTCTTTTGAATATTTCTAAAATTGAATTTTTTCACTGTAAGGAACAAAATTTTCGAAATTCAATTTATGAAAATAATGTGTGTTTTTACTATTCTGTTTTTGAGAAATCATAATAGATATTTTTTTATCTTTCTTTTAAGTCTGATTCACAAGTGTTCGACAATTGAATTACATCTGACTTTTGTAGTATGTATACCTGAACTTTGGTAAAAATGAAAATTTGAACTGGTACTTCACTTAAGAAAGGAAGCAAATCTTTGTATTTTATCTGTTTTCAATATAAGGAGTTCTCTCTTTCTTTCAATTTTCTTTTTTAGTGAAAATAACATTTTATAAATTTAGCATTTATGAAAGGTTACATTTGAACAATCTAAATTAAATGATTGTCGTTAAATGTTGTTAAGTGTTTTTATTAATTTTAAATGACGTTGTATAAAAAATAGTTTGGTATAAAATGTTCATAATAAATAATATGCATATGTTCGAAACAAAAAATAAGGAATACTATTAAAAATTTATCCTTTAGTTACATTCTGAGGCAAAAAGTTAAGGCATTTAAACTCTATAATTTAATCTTTATAATTTTCAAATAAATCTGTCGTACTAATTTCTGAAAATAGGAGGATAAATGTTTTTATCGAATATCATTTTTGTCATGAACCTGCTTTTGTCAGCTGCAAAAAAAAATTGTTTCTCCTCTGATTACTACGTTGGATTCACTAGTAGTATGTGTTTTTCGAACCCAACATGCAATCTATTAGTTTATTGTGCAATATAAAAGCAGTCTAGTAGTAGGGTTTGAAAAATAGCCTAGTATAGTAGAAAGTTTAAATAAATCATTTTACTATAAATTGTACAATCTTAAATACGTAAAAAATTGAAGATGCATTGTAATCTTTCCTAAAAGGCCAAAGACGATATTTAAAATGACAATCAAAAATAGGATAAAATCAAAACATTTTAAAAAATATTTCAAAATCTGATGAAAGAATAGAAAACAAATAGAAAATAATCATTAAAAACCTACATCCAAAGTGTTTCATTAGTAATTTTAATTATCTGTTTCCATTTTGGATGTTAACTAAAAATCTGCCCTCATCAATTTTCTACATTAAAAAAATGTAAATATTTTCTACAATTCTTTTAAAATTTACATGCAATAATATTTTATTATTAATTAAATAAAAACGAGCAGGTGAAATTTACAGAAAACCTACTTTCTAGATGGAAGGAATTTGAAAGTATTAAAATAAAAAAAAAACTTTTATTTGTATGATTCAATGGAACAAAAAATACGCGTTTAATGCGTGTCCTTAATTAAGATAATTTATTCATGAAATATTTTCAGAATCATGGAACTCATAAAGATGTAATATTGTCTTGGGAAATAAGAAAGCTCCAGAAAGGGAATCGAGACAATAGAAGAGCAATTTTTCCAAATTAACTAGGTATTCGGGTCATTGTTCCATTCTTTTTTTTTTTTAAATGTAATCGGAAAATAAGAAAAATTGCTCATTCAATGAGGGGAACCGAAATATTTGAATATGGCACTGAAATATATCAATTTGAATATGGAAATTTGACATATTCAAATTGGAATCTCGAGTTTAGCTTCGTATAATTTCAGATTAATTTAACTCGGCTTAAAATTAAGCATTCAAATTTATGCTATGAATGTACATTTTTATGTATTTTATTCTCCATTCCAATAAAAAAAATTCTAATATAATTTATAAATATATTGACAGAAATAATTTCCCATTTAAATGTATTTTAACTATTTTTTTACCAAATACTTTTCAAATAAATGTGGATGTTATTTATTTAAATAAAAATGTCCACTTAGATCATTTTACATTTTATAATACATAAAATATTTTTGCGTTTTTTATATTTCAATCTTGCTGGTTTTTCTCAAAAAAACTTTTAAAAAAAAAATAACAAAACTGAACAAGTAATCTTATCTTGTAGAATCAATTGAAACAAAATCTGAAACATCAAAAGTTTAATTTAAATATTTTATAAAACTATTTAAATCAGAAATAAAAGATTTGAAGAAACATTATGTTATATATATTTAGAAAAATAAACCCTATTCATAATATTCTGTAAATACTATAGTACCAGTAAAATTAATTTTCCTATACCTTTCAAAATAACCGATAGTGTTTTTAAAATATCTAAGCATAAAACTACTTTGCTCGGAAATTTATAGTTTATGTATGAGAAAGAATAAGATATATTTTGTTATATGAATCTGTATATTGTGTGACTAAGAAGCTTTAAATTTATCTTTATGGGTTTGACTTTTAATAATGGAAACCATTATTAAATCCAATGGTTATATCTTTTTAAAAGACATTTACTATTTAGTGAAACAAAACGTTTCCTTTTGTTATCCATTACATCATACAGTAAATTCCCATTTATCCGGACCCTATTAATCCGAACTTCACTCAATTCGGTCAGCCATTTAGATGTACATCATAAACATGTATGTATATCAAACTTACTTTTATTATATAGTATGAACATACTGTATAAATATAAGGAGAGTTGGCACAATTATGAATTTTTGTTGAAGTTGGAGTGTTGTTAACTTTGGAGGAGTCAAGAAACAGCAGGTTTTGAACCTCAAGATTTTCACTACACTCTACGCAAAGGTGGAGGAACTGATGGGATACTGGAAAACATAGAGTTGTGGTTAGATGCAGATGATCCAGGCTATCTTAATTTAACAGAGAAGGAGATTGTTAACCGATTGATCACAGCAAAAAGCTCTGAACAAGGTGAAGACAATTACGATGAAATAGAAAATAACCTAAACCTTAGTGAGATTAAAAGCTACTTAAATTTTGTGATAAAATAATTTGTGAAGATGACACCAATGAAGCTATATATGGGTATTATGAATATGTGAGATGCATCCGTCTTAATTAATTCTTAAAGAAGTAACCACTAAAGTAAGACAATAAAAAGTCAGTTATTTTTGCCAATTAGTGCGCGTGTTAAGTATGGTTAGTAAGGATGACCCTGAACCACACACACACATCATATTCAAAGTAGTTTTTCAACTGATGTTTATTGGATAAATAAAATAATGTACACTACTAGCCATTAAAATTGCTACACCCGGAAGAAATGCAGAAAACAAAATGATATTTATTGGACAAATATATTATACTAGAAATAACAAGTGATTGTATTTTCAAAAAATTTAGCGGGATAGATCATGAGAAATCAGTACCCAGAACAACCACCTCTGGCAGTAATAACAGCAGTTATACGCCTGGGCATTGAGTCAAACAGAGATTGGATTGCATGTACAGGTACAGATGCCCATCCAGCTTCAACACGATGCCACAGTTCATCAATCGTAGTGACTGGCGTTTGGTAACGAGCCAGTCGCTCGGCAACCATTGACCAGACTTTTTCTATTGGTGAAAGATCTGGAGAACGTGCTGGCCAGAGCAACAACTGAACATGTTCCGTATCAAGGAAGGTTCGTACAATATCGGCAACATGCGGTTGGGCATTATCCTGCTGAAACGTAGGGTTTCGCAGGGCTCGAATAAAGGGTAGAGCTACGGGTCGTAACACACCAGAAATGTAACGTGCACTGTTCAAATCAAATCGTCAATGCGAACAAGAGGTGACCAAGACGTGTATCCAATGGCACCCCATACCATCACGCCAGGTGATGGGCCAGTATGACGATGACGAATGCACGCTGCCAGTGTGCGTTCACCACGATGCCGCCAAACACGGATGCGACCATCATGATGCTGTACACAGAACCTGGATTCATCTGAAAAGATGACGTCTCGCCATTCGTGCGCCCAGGTTCGTCGTTGATCACACCATTGTAGGCGCTCTTGTCTATGACGCAGCGTCAAGGAAAGCCGCAGCTATGGTCTCCGAGCTGAGAGTCCATGCTGCTGCAAACGTCGTCGAACTTTCGTGCAGACACTTGTTGTCTTCCAAACGACCCCGTTTCTTGACTCACGGCTCGTGACGTGGTTGCACGATCCATTACGGCCATGCGGATAATATGCCTGTCTTCTCGGCTGCTAGTGATAGGTGGCCGTTGAGATCCCGCATGGCGTTCCGTTTTACCGTCCTGAACCCATCGATTCCATATTCTGCTAACAGTCATTGGATCTCGACCGACGAGAGCAGCAATACTGCGATAAGATAAACCGCAATCCCAATACGCTACAATTCGACCTTTATCAATGTCAGAAACTTGCTGGTACGCATTTCTCCTTCTTACACGAGGTATCACAGCAACGTTTCACCAGGCAACAACGTTCAAATGCAATTTGTGTATGAGGAACCGGCTGAACAATTTCCTCATTTAAACAAAATGTAGGTGTCGCTACAGGCGCCTGCTTTGTCTGAATGCGCTGAAAAGCTAATCCTTTGCATATCACAGCACCTTCTTCCTTTCGTATAAATTTCACGTCTGTAGCATGTCGCCTTCTTGGTGTAGCAATTTTAATGGCCAGTAGTGTATTATACCATTATATTTCATTCTCTTAAATTAAAAATATAATGTTTATTGTGTTCAGTAGTTTATGTACCTTGACTCAATTTATAGATTATATTGCTTAATCCGGACAACTTGGATCCTCTATTAGTCCTGATTAATTTACTGAACTGATTTACTAAGCTATAATCTTTAATCTATCGGATTTCATGTATCACTTATAAAACTTTCAAAATGTGTAATATCTCACATTTATCACTTAAAGCATATCTGATTTTATTATTAGGACTCTAATTTTATCAAAATTTCGATTGTATTATCAAAACTGATACTGCGTATCAGACTATCATTTGAAAATTGGGATAATATGCATTTAAAAATCAACAGTGCCTTGTTCTTCATAAGAAATTTATATATACAATGAGATGTATTCATGTCTCTTAAGAGAAGAAACCCGAAAATTAGCACTTAAGCAATTATACATGCACAAAAATAGAAAATAAATATGTATTCACCGTTATTCAACAATAACTACGATCATATCTGATTTTTCCAGTCGAACGAACATGATCCTATCACTGAGTACATTACCGTGTTATGATACAGCAAAGCGAATAGTTTTAAAGCTAAATACCACAGCCTATGAACATATTCAATTGTATTGTTATTTATAAGGACTTTTCATTGAAAGTGGAACGTATTATCATATCACGAAGGAGAAAACCTTGAAAACTCCCAAGTGTTGACCCTAATAAATTCTTTTGAAGAAAGCAAAAGTACTTATTTATCTCCTTTTGCTCTATAGTACACGGGACAGTTCAATATTCTTTACAGCAAATATTCATTTAATCTGGAGCATTAACTTAACCTATTGTTGTATCAAGTTTTAAGAGATGTTACTATACATTGAAGACTAGCTACCGACATGCATTATGTATTTTGCTTAGAGATAGTAATTTTGGTTACCTAAACTGTGTTCAATATATATCATAATTTAAAATTTATTCACAAAAATTATTTTTGCTGCATATTTTAAGTCTAAATCTAAGGTGATTCTATTTAGTTATTTACAAATTTAATATAATTATAAAATATTCAATTGTATTCTAAGAATTAAAGTTACAAAGTAATTAAATCAAATTGATCATGAATTACTACACCACTGCACGTTGTTTGATAAATATGCAAGTAATTTTCTTAACATAGATGTATTTAAGGAGCATTCTGCAGATAATGTATTGATTAAAGTTCCAATAATGTTCAATTAAAATTTGTTACATTCTTTTAATCAAGGCTATATAGATCAGTTTCACTTGGCGAAATTCCTCGGGACTAAATTCATTCTTTCTTATTCAAAAGAATAAAAAAAATAACTGTTCGATCTCTAGTACAATTCTTATGTAAAGTTAACTATACCGTGAAAGGAAAACTGTTCGAGTTTATATTCCCGTTAAAATCATGAATAGTTCAAACTTTTAATCAAATTCTCGTTCATCTCTTACAAAATCGATCAGACACAATGATATGAAATACGATATTAACAAAAGAATCTCAAAGTATATTAGGTTCATGTTTAAATTCATAATTGTATATCATTGCGTGCATGTTTAAATTTTTGGATAGGAAGAAAATATGCTTTTAATAAATTACACTGCATATTAAATAAAAATATAAATAAATCTGCTATTTACTGGCCTATATTTTCTGCCCTGAGATATTTGCAATATATGTTCATTTTATCTTCCCTTTTGATGACAAAAAACTTTTCATAAAGTTTACATAAACTGTACTCTTTTTCTTTCTTATGATTCAATTCAATTAAAGATGAACTATTTATCCTTTAAATTCAATTTTGGAAGCTATAAAAAGCTTAATATTTTTTTTTGTAAACTATTATGGTGATCCTAACATCATTATCTGGTCCCCACTATTGCGTTATCAATGATATGCTTTTCATTTTTTCTAAATTATGCTGGTTCTTAATAAAAAGCAGAAAAGAATAGTATTCACATCTGTCGTGGTGGGTGCTTGAGTTTTATGAGTATCTTCCCTTGTTACATATGAATACAGATAATTTATAAAAATTTATCTGAAATGTATAACTTTACTTGTTAAGCTATCCATTCTGCTATACCAAATATAGTGTAGTTCAGTAGTAGGACTACCCTTTTCCTAGTAAAGTACTCAAGTTTTAAAACTCGGCCATTATGGAACAACAGAAGATAAATATTGAGTTTCCATTTTCTGCATACACATCTGTTGCTGTGGATGTTTGGCAGTTTTCGGGATTTCCATCTTTGTAGAAATAATGTGTCAAGTATTATTGCGAATTCCTTTTATTAAACAGTATACGGCGTGCGTTCAATTATCTTGTAGCATCTTTTAGTAAGCTATCAGCCATATTCTGCGTTCTTATATTAAAAATAGGCCACATAGAAGTGTTTAAGAACGGTGTCAATCTCGTGAACTCAAGATAAAAGGTTCAATACCTGTCCCAATCGAAAATCCGAGGTGTTCA
Organism: Latrodectus geometricus; assembly: GCA_026290005.1. Taxonomy (NCBI): domain Eukaryota; kingdom Metazoa; phylum Arthropoda; class Arachnida; order Araneae; family Theridiidae; genus Latrodectus; species Latrodectus geometricus. The sequence goes on from JAPDSC010147845.1 coordinate 125,177, forward strand.
CTAAAAGTGACTCTTGCATGTTGTTGCAGAGGTTCAGTGAAGGATATCCTTATGCATTGAATAAACCACAATTTGTAAACTTAACATTTATTTTAACAAAGTAAAACTAACTATTTACAGAAAATGCGTTATCATAAGGTACGCTCAACCTTCCAGAAAGAGTTATAGTTTATACAGCCTGCCACACTCTGCATGACCAAGTTTTACAAAGATATTTATAATTGAGTAAGTGATGCAGAAGCGCGCCTCAATGTGCCTAATTAGCAACACATATAATAAAGGTCATGGTCGTAATATTCCTTGTTTGTGTGGTTGATTGGTTGGGTTTTATGGCGAAAGGTCCAAGAAAGGACATGCTGCGCTCCTTATTTGTGTGGAGTTAAGTGAAAAAGATATTGTTGTATCATATGTCGACCTCGTCATTTGACCGTAGTTCAACATTACGAAGCAATAGCCTGTGTCAAACATTTTTTCAATAGGCAAAAATCAAATACTGCAAACGTATTTAAATTAAAAAGACATGAATAAAATTGAACTTTCAAATTTTTGATGTTCTAACTACTAGGTTAGGTTAGGTTTGACGGACATTTATGGAGCTCTGTGCTAATATGCTTGTAGCTGACATTGAAGAGGTTACTAGAGATGATTTCTTTTAATTCAAATAAGCACACATGCCATAGGAGCTCGTTTATAGGGTAGGCAACCATTCACACCTCATTTTTACAAAGAAAGGACAAAGACAGGAGAGATAGTACATCCATGCCAAAACCGGGATTCGAACCCAGATCTCCCTATCCGCAGTCAAAAACGCTGACCACTAGACCAAGTAGGCGGCCTAAATATTACTAAATGTAAAGCATATATCTAAGGTTTGGATTGTTGCTCAATGGTCATTTCTTGCACACGATGGCTAATTAGACCAGCTTACATAGAAAACATTTCGAGTTTAAAACTTATCTTAAATAACTCTTAAACAAAATTTAATTAGCATTAATTTTTAGAGTTTGCAATGAGTTCTCACAATTAACCAATACTTTCCTTTAAAGATAATATTTATAAAGGGATAGTATGCGTGAAGTCCATTAAATCAATGCAATATTAAATTAAAAGTCTGAAATAATCTGCTTTTAAAAGTCTGAAAATTCAAGCTCAGGTACAAAATGCTACACCAGTACTTAAAATCTAAAAATATAATTCCTTCAAAGCAACGGGGAATAATATCTCAGATTTAGGAATTCAAAGCATGTTACGAATGAAAGCATTGTTTAATCACATGTAGGTCAAATGTACTAATAACGAATTCATGAATAACAAAGATCGATTTATGAATAACAAGCATTTTGGTTACCATTTTAAGTTTGGAAGTTCGGAAATATTTCATTGATATCATTGCGAAGTATTGATAACCAATGAAAATATGAATCGGAATCTCATAACAAAACTTGATTTAAAACATTCGATTTGCATAGGTCTCAAAATTAAACTTCGTAAATATTTACTTAATAAGATTATTTTATTTAGAATGTTATAGAAACAAAAGGGTTTTGAATAAAATGTAATTAAATACATTTGAAAATTTCAAAAACTATTTAAATCTTTTGGTAATTTACGGTAATTGGAACAAATCCTTCGAAGAGAATGTATTTCATGTCTTTAAATGAATTATACATGAAACCTTTGATAAAATTAAAGCATTTAATTCAGAGATTCTAGATTTCCGTGGCTGATATTTTGGTCGATGTATAAGCTAAATATTATTCTTAATTACAGGTTTCCTTTAAGGAAAGAAAATTGCTAATATTAGTTTTGGGGAAAAGAAATCGATTATTTTTTCGACAGATGACTTTAGTTATTGATACCTCGTAAAGCATTAATCAGACAGCTTTAGATTTATGCTCGTTGAAAAGGTGACATTTTGCACTAAGATTATTGGTTTATTGTTTTTTTGTTTGGTCTATTCAGTTGAGCTATAGGGAGTTAAAAATGGAAGTCATTCAAGAAAAAATGCAGAACATTTTACGATTTGTTATTGATAAAGGTAAAAATTTGCAAGCCAGGTGACAAAAATTGTGAATGATGTTTTTGGTTCCGATACTGTAACAACCAGTTCCTTGCAACTTTGTTTTCGTCGATTCCGTTCCGGTATTTTTTATGTTAATGAGTACATCGCATGGGTGTAATGTCGTTAAAAATGTCAGTAAAATATCAAAAATGATCGAAATTAACCGCATATTAGCAGTCGTAGCATCACCCGGAACCTAAAGTTCGACCTTAAAACAGCTTTAAACTTTTTTCACAAATCGAATCCAAAATAAGCTACTAAAGCTCACCTAAAAATAATAGATTTCTTTTTCCTCAACCTAATATTTCGGGTTGTTTAATTGTTATACAACTAATCGACCTGATTAGTTGTATAACAAAAGAATATTTTCACACGCGCGCATGCTTATATCTTTGTTGTATAATATCTACATACTCGTATACGCGTTAAAGGTTTTTGTTTTTAATTAAGTGAGCTACTTAATGTAATTCCTTCTTACACTTAGGTATTTACATTATTACTGTGAATGAATATAGCTTTAAAGTTTCATATAACATTGATAAATTCTTAATATGAAATAAAATGTAATATGTGCATTTTATTTGAAAAAAACTAAATCGACACCTATTTATATGAGAAAGAAAAATAAAAATGTGTGATTTTAATGTTTGAACTCATTATACTAGAAGTTTGTTAAAATGTGCTATAATATAATGAGCTAGGTATAAAGCTTGGTCAAAACAGTTAAACTATTTGAATTTTTATTGAAACTATACTAATCTACTCCTATTGGCATATTGATGCAAGTACTTAGAATATTTCGACTGCGTAAATCATCTTCTCTATAATCTAAAAATCAAGTTTTACATTAAAGCTGTACAGGTATACGCAAAACTTAATTACAAAATCATTTGGAAACGAGCTTTTTTTTTCATTTTAAAATGTAGATTTATTTTAGAATTTAAAAATATGCTTTTTGGAATATGGACAAAATGTATTTGTATTATTTTTACGATAATTGATCAAACTCAGTGAAAGCTTTTCGATAAAATTACCTACCTAAGTCTCCCTTTCAATGATACATCCAGGTGCGAATGATTATATTCTGAGAACTTGTTGGTCGTACAGAATTGTTAAGAGAAATCATATACTTAAATATAACAAACCTATTATATAAATTAGCTACTAATTTTTTCGGTTAATTCCTAGCAATAACTAATTTGATTGTTGTATGATACTGTAAAAAATATAAAAATTTTAGTATTTATATACATTATTATAAAAGATTTTTCGTTTACTTTAAAGTTTTCATATATTTTTTTTAAAAAAAGTGGACCATATATCTTTAAGAAACAAAAAACCTGGAAAAGTTACCTTTAATAAATAAAATATAAAATAAGACAGATGAATTTACATTCAACTTGAGAAAATTAGTTGAAAATATACTATGCATTTTATAAATATATTGTCAGTTAACCTTGAACTAGTTACCCAACATGCTCTTGAAAGCAATTTAAAATGCATTCTAAAACATATTCAACGTGTCTACATCATAACTTGGATCATAAACAACGTCTTGCATTTCACCTGAATAAAAAATATTCACCTTGAAAATGATTGAAATAAACTAAGTTCACCCAGACATGCTTATTTATTTATTCTTATTACTCGCGCGCGTTCATTTCTGTATCACTACCAACTGGAACCATTAAATACAGCTAAACGTCTCAACAGTGTTAACAGTTTAGTTGTTAAATTTGCACTTGGAAAGTTACAAAGCTAACAACCAAACTATTAACACTGTCTTCAAACTTCAACATCTCTCCAGTAGAAAGCCACTAAAATATCTCATATTTAATATTCTCAGGTGAAGTTAGGTATCAAACCCACTACTTTCTATACACGAAAGTGACGTTTAAAACTAAATAAAAAGTTTAAAAAATGAATCGTCTCATGGATCGTTATGTATATACATTTAACAGTAATAAAGAAAATCTTTAATAAAGAAAATAAAGCAAAAACTCATTATATATCTAAATTAAAAGTGATAATTATAAATAGATGTTAAGAAAACAAAATATTAAGTTTTAAATTTATCCTCTATATTTATATAATAAATTCAGACATGTCACTTAAATATGAAAATCAAATTCAAAATTCTCGTTTGTATTTTTATTTTAAATGATAGCGGAAATCCCTTTTTAGAAAAAGTTCTATTTCTAAATATGCAGAGAATATTGAAATTCTATAAAATAAATAAATGTATATGTAAAAACACACACAATGAGTATTTGATGCATTGTGGGAAACTGAAAAATTTATCAAAAATAAGGATATTCATCGGTTTTTTACCATTTCGTGCCAAATAAATGTCTTTTTTATAAAATGAGTAATTTTCTTCAAATAACAGCGATTTTTTCCCTCCGAACTTTATCACGTAGTTCGTGAGATACTAGAGATAAGAAGATATTTCCTCCCAATCTAAAGGAGAATGCGGACTCAATTTAAAGTCCATTTTGCATTGATTTCACGTCAGTAGTTTCTCATACTCGTGACTTTTTAAAAATATGCATCCTTAAATCTGAAACGAGTCTACTTTCAGCTCAAATAGATTATGAAAAGTTCACCTTTCGCAACAAGATCCACTAAAGGGACTTGCCGAGGAAAAAAAATAAAATTCCGAAAGTTCCAAAATCGATTTTTAGTTCTTTTGCAAAAACATGCGTTTTGGGATTTTGCTATCGAATATCTATGCATACCAAGTTCTCAGACTTCTTTTTTCCAGTTTCTTTTATGTTACAATTACAAAAAGAAAAAAATTTATGCTTTATAAAAACAAGACTTTTTTCTGTATCATCAGTTGTTTTATATTTTAAAAAATAGTATATTGTATTTTATTTGAGCATAAAAAAGTAGACTTAATTTCTCAGGAAAATATATAATTTTGGTATGATTTTATAAAGCTGAAGTCAAAATGTGAATAAATTATTCCCTTCTAGTTTCCAAACTCTTGGTATTTGAAATTATAAATACGGCTTTTCTCTTTAATATATTCTACTTGAAGTGTAGGAAGGAAACATTAAAAGCGGCTAAATTGTTACTCCTAAAATTTAAGTACTTAAGAATTTACTCCTGAGGTTTAAGTATTATTCTTAAAATTTAAAGATTTGATAATATATATAAAAGATATAATATCTCCTATTAAATTATTCGAATGAATTAAATATTTTTTAATTACTCGGCACACACACATTTCCTTTTAAGGAAAATTCTTGCCGCTGTGCGAATCGTAAATTGACTCAGTCAGTTATAATATTCTCTGCTTCAAAAATTTAAATAATTTTCTTGAGAGTTGCGAGATTAAGTGAAGCAAAAACACTGCAGGGGAATTAAAAATATTTTCATTGTAAGACAAAGATAAATTGTTTTTAATAAATTAAATATATTGCATTTGTTATAATAAATTAAGAATATTGTTTTTATTATGATATTCAAATGATTAAAAACTCGTGTAAAGAAGACAATATGAAAAATTTGAAATTATTCTTTCTAAATCTGTATTATAGAGACAATTTTTTCTGTTAACATACTTTTTTAAAAAAGAAGTCATAATCTAATTACTTAAATAATTAATTCACGTTCTTGAATAAGAATAAGTAAAACAGCATCAAAAATGAATAAAGGAGAAAAAATCGAATGCCATTGCGAAAACAAAAAAAAAGTTTTTTTTTCGCCTCATTTCTGAGTCTTAGGCATAAAATTTATTCATATGTTGTATGGGCAGGTGCTTTTTCCTATTTCGATTTGCAAGCAATTTCATATGAAAAGACAACTAGATGTAAATAGGTATTTCAAAGAGGAAAAATAAAGAAATAAACTGTTGCCTTGTGAAAAAGCATAAAAATAAACCACAGTAAACATAGTAAATATTCTTTTAAATATCTAAAGAATGTAAAGGCAATAGTATGAAAAATGATTGCGCAAGCATAACATTTTGAATTATTTTAAGGAGTTGTTTTTATATTCATTGTTCAGTGAATATAAAAAAGAGAATGTATTAAATGTGGTAGCATCTGATAAAGCCGAATATAAGTTATTTATTTAAAAAGGGGTTTTGTATTAAAAAATCAAACATTGTTTTGAAAAGCATGCTTTTGAATACACAATTAATTATATTTTATTCATAAGCTATTTTTTTAGGCAAATATCCATCCCATTTATCAAGAAACATAAATATTTTTTCATAAAAATGGAGTCAGACATATTTTAGTTTCGAAAGAAAACATTAGAGATTTAAAAAAATATCACTAAGTTTATTTCCCCATGACATAAAATTTCTATTTCAGAAGAATTGTGATGTCGAATTAGATAAACTGTTAACAAATATAAAGAGTTTATTTTTATTTGCTAGTATTTTTATATATCTAACCGAATGTCGTCCAAAAAGACATCATATAAATTTTCCTTTAGAAAATTAACGTATAACTTTTCATAAAATACCTAAAATGTTGAATGACTATAATTTTAAGTCTAAAACGATAATTTTATATATAATATGATCTTTTAAATCTTCGATGTAATTTGGAATATTAAGAAAAATAACATCTTGAAGTCGTGTCTTTCAGCATGTTTTGTGGTAGAACCATGCTGTTAAGCATTAAACATCCTGGATTCATTCATAGCGACTTCCAAACATTGGAAATACTTATTGCACTTCTGTTTTTACATATATATCCATCAGGTTGGGTAAATGGGAAATATCTCGGTTTCCGCTGTTGTGATATGTTTAAGCAACTCACTATTTTGGGAAAAACATTTTTAGTTACAGATGTTCACTTACCTTATCTTCAGTTTTTAAGCAATCCACTGTCAAACTGTCATATTTCATAATCAAGCTCACCTTGGCCTAATTGCTAAAAATGCTCTTCGGAATGAATGGTCTTAGATTTGGATAACAGTTTTGAACAAAAGAAGAATGTTCTGTTTTTCTTTCTCCATGTACATCAGTCCGGGCTGGTGTTTGAGAGATTTCTTCAATTAAAAATTCCTTACAAAAAAAAATTAATATAATTCGGTTAATAATTATTGATAAATATTCGGTTTCTAAGTTATCCTCTACGTTCTGCGTTGCGGTCAATCACGAACAACTATAGTAATAAAATATGTATCTAATAATAATATGCATCTAAGTTTTTTCAGAATAGCCACCCAACCTGTCTAGTGGTTAGCGTAACTGATTACGGGTGAGGAAGACCTGGGTTCGAATCCCGGCTAGGGCATGGATGTACTTTCTCTTTCTCTCTCTGTGTTTCTTGTCCTTTCCAAAGATGATGGATGAATGTGGCCCGCCTATAAACGGGTTTGTGGCGTAGGCGATGCTACTCATACCTCCGTGACTTGGTTCACAAGTGGCAACCGGGTAACGATAAAATGAGTAGCAGTTTCCAGCCTTGTTGCGGCTAATGTACCATACTTGCTCAAGAATGCCCACCATTAGAAACAAAAACAAAAGTTTTATCAGAATTATTTAAAGAATGAGTCTAATTAGTTAACAATCTTTTTTTGAATGCAAATTATTGATAATAACTTTATCATATTTATTGATAATTTATTTCGTTTCATGCTAGCAATCAAAAAAATGGAATTATCTTCTTTATTTCTGTTTTGCTCGAAATCTATTGTGAATTTTTGTAACTAACATAAATTTATACAAAAATTATTTGTTTCTAGAATTCCTTTTTTAAACTAAATTTTTTAACTTTTCTATATAAACATAAAAATATTTACCATTTATTTGCGTTCTAGTTTATAAAATTTGTGTTTCACATTACATAGAAAACACCCAATAGTTCTTAATTTTTATATACTTATGTATTAGCTTTCATGTCATATATAAATGCTTATTTTCTTTACTGTTTAAAATTGTCTCCTTAAATCCCTTAAGCAATATTTAATAGATGATAGAATTGTGTATTTTAAACTAAGTCATATTATTTCAATCATATCATGTTAATATATGCATACATATAAGTGCATAAATATATTTCATGTTCGTATGCACTTTCCCACTAAAATCAGCTCTTGGAATTATACTGTTCTTTTCATAGAAGTAAGTAAATCAGTATAATTCTCAGAGAATTTTCTCAATTAATAATTCCATTACTGAGATTTCAAAATCTAGCAATATATGAGTTGGTTTAGCTTTCATATATAGTTGGTTTTGGAACAAATAATCTAGTTCTAAAACCTTACACAACTCCTGAAAATAGGAAGAAATTCTGTACGCACACTCCCACAAATCGATGCATTTTCTTCAGAGAAAGTCTACCCAATCTAATTAACCTAGTCTGCCTTTTTCTTCTTCGAATAAAATTTTCAGAGGTAAGAATCTTGCTGTAAGGCTCTTTGCAAACAACATTTTATAAACTTTAGTAGGTTTCTGCATAAATTATATTTGACCTCAATTCTACAAAAACAAAGTATAAAGTAGAATAAATGCAAATATATATATATATTTCTGTTGAATAAACACAGCTACTGCTAATTCTGTATTGAAAATAGTAAAATTGAAAAGAATTTAATAGAAAATAAGAGTTAATATGAAAACATAAAAGAGAGAATTAAAAAGCATTATATAAATCGTGTATTTAAAAATTTATACCTCGTAAAAAAATGCCATATTTGTTTAAGCTCATAATTTTAATAAGTTTTTCCAATTACATATTATTGATAAAACAAAATCAAAATTTTGAATTGTCTTATTTTTCAATAAAAACAATCAGCAAAATTTCAAATAAGAAAACATATTTTAAATATTGTGTACATGCACATTATAAACAAGAATTATGTACAAAATCACTTGTATTACTCTGTGGTGCACCTACAGAAGCATCTTTATAGGTATTTTATATACATGTAAAACTTAAATAAAAGTTTAATAAATTCAAAAATATAATTCAATTTGAAATATGGAATTTTATATTACTTTGAAACTAACTTATGAGTACATTTGATGTAGCATTTTCTTTTACTTGAATATACTTTTAGCATATTTCTTACAATTTCTGTAATATTAATTTCCAAATTTTTTTTTATATTCCTGAAAGATAATTTTTTTGTACTTTTGCTTTGCTAGCAAATGTAGCCATATGGAAACTATCATTTTTATCGAATATCACGTGATTTAAACACAAATAGTATTGTAATGATAAATTGATGTTGATATAACGAATCGAGAGAAATTTAAACATTTAAATTTTACTTTCACTAAATTCCGTTTTAATATTAAATTAATTAAATCATAGTGTAAACTACAATTTTAAAATAAGGTTGCTCAAATGGGTTGCAAGTGACACAGCTAAAAACGCATTTATACTAGATACTTCTCTTTCTGAGACATATTCAGATGTCTCAGACAACTAGGTGCAACTGATGACCGGAACACCTGACCATTGATAAAATGAAGATGCACAATAACAATTCTATAAACTTTTCAAACTTCTCATACATCCAGCTGATAACTGAATAGTTAACGGTCTGGTCTTAAATCCACATTTCGTGGGTTTGATTTACACCTAGAGTATGGATGTGAAAAGGTGATTCGGAAACCAACTTTAAACTGCAGAATTCAATCGAATTAGTCCTATTGTGCAAAGAGAAACCATTTAATAAACGAAACAAATCCATTTCACACTAATGATGGGGACTGTAAATTGAGAATGATTAACATATCTGAAATCTTCGAATTTGATACTACATAGGAATTAGCTTAATATCTGAAAGACGTTTGTATTTAACAGTAAGAACTTTCTACATCAATTATATATTGCTGTCTGAGAAGACTCTTCATAAATAGATGGCCTATTCATGTGTTACAAAGAGAGAATCCAGACACTCTTAACCATTCATCCTAACAGATGCGCACCAGAAAGCAGACACGCAACACCTACGTCCCATAATTTAAATCAACAACGGCTAATCAAAATCAAGATTTTCGGCTGTGAACTGTGTCTTACAAACAGTCCAGAAATGTAGCATTTAAATTTTTTATAAATCAAACACGAACTTTTCCTATTATCTTTTAATTAAGCAGGTCTACTGAGCATAACATGTTTTCTGAGTACTTACTTAAAAATATTATTTTCCTAAAAAATAATTCAACAGGCGTTTGAATTAGTTTTAAAATAATAAATACTTTGGTAGCGTTACAATTTAAATCTCATCTGTTATATTTTGGCAATTTCGATTACTGAACACCAAAAACTTGAATGCACCAAAATTATTCAATGAAATTTTTATACCTGTTCTTTACAAGCGATACAACTGCTCGGCTGTTGTGCATGAACCAACTTATGATTTAAATTCGGGATCATGCATCAACTTATATAAACAATGCTATTAAGTGCCCAATTGAAAGAATACACTTTTTGCTTACATGATGCTATGTGTAAGCAAAACTAATGTATAAAAAGCTTTTGAATTTAAATGTTTAATGGCTCATTAGGAGCACTCGCATAAATTGGTTTGTGTGTCACTTTACAGACACATTTTGAAAACAGTAGCTTATTCTTTTGCAACATATTTTTTAAATTGGATTCCATACTACTCCCATTATTCACGCCAGGGAAAGGAATTGAATCAACAAACCAGTGATTTCAAGACATAATACTAACAATTTGTCTTACAGCTAGGCTGCTTGCAGGTAAAATTCATGTAAAAAATTAACGAATTAAGGGTGAAAGCGACTATACTTAATATGGATGAACTATGTCACCTGATAAGGCCTCTAGGCATTTAATTGAGTTACGATTGTCAGATAAAATATTTTACCTACCATCTACCAACCGATCTCATCGGTCGAAAGAATTACAGAGTTATCGTTTTGAAAAGAAAGCATTAATTAGGAAAATTGAAACAGAACTTAAAGTCTTCTCTCATTCGTTCTTTCACAGAAATGTTTTAATATGCTTAAAATGCTAATGAGTAATGATATATCGATCGGAAGCTTTACTGTCAAAATGTTATATTATCAATTCACAATATGAAACAAACCTTAGTTTAATATAAAAGATATCAATATATCTAAATTTATATATATTTATATACACATATGAGAAATCATGTTCACGTCCCTTTTACTCACCATATTAAAAAGGTTATTACTTTTAACACAAATTGAAAACAAAATTTTCAAAATATTTAGTAAAATGTAGTACTTAAAAAATAGGTAAGTTTTTTTTTTTTTAAGTTTCTTTTCATGTTATGTGTTGAAATTAATAGTAAAGATGAGTCTTTTTAATGCAAAATGAAAATGACTTATTTTTGGGAAAAACATAATTTATATATATTGGAAAATATTCAGTGGATATTCCAAAGTTAAAATTAATCATCATTATTGAAGGGGGCAAAATTTAAATTGTAATTAAGATAAAATAATAATTAAGATTGATCACACAAATTTAATTAATGTGTGTGTGATCAATCTTATATATATATATATATATATATATATATATATATATTGCAACTCAGTATTACTTTAGCATTCATAATTTATTCGCGGTATTTAAATAACATCATAAATAAAAATTTTCTTTTCAATGCTACTAGTTAAATAAAATTATTTATAAAAAAATTTGCCCTTTGAATCAAGCTCGCGGCCCTTAATTGGTCAGCATTCTGTCCTTCAGTTCAACGGATAGTTTGTTAAACTCCAACCTAGGGTGTGGATGTTTGTAGTGGTTCAGAATAAATTGTAGGTCACGGACGAATCAGCTTCACAAGCAAAACATGATGTTAAACAGTCACGATACCAAATCAATTTTGCAGTTTTATTTTTATAAACTAATTTAACTTTAAAAACTTGATTTATGTAACCTATCAACATGTATGATCTCCATTATCGTACCGAAAATGGAAATACGTGTCTTAAAAGAAATATTTTACCTAGATATTGCTTAGTGTTTTGATTAAAGCTGAATGAAATTAAAAGTTATTTGTTATTTTCTGTTTATATTTAGAATATAAACAGAAAATATATATATATATATATATATATATATATATATATATATATATATATGAAGGGTAAATTATGAATTCTACTCAGAGATATTTGGTTATTTATGCGTTAATATTGTCACTTTGGCTAACGAGATGTAAAAAAAAACACAAAAAAATTCCCTCTAAAAAAATGTTTCACATTATTTGCAAAATAAATTAAGAAATATAAATTTCTTAGAAATAATTTACTAGTTTTGGAATTAAAAATTTGATTTGACAAATATTTCCTGAAAAATATTTTTAACAATATTTATGGTACAGTCGCATGCACATACCAAAAAATACTTAAAAAGTTATCATTGTTTTATTTCAATGTGTATAAAAGTAATATTCTCCTATACCATTGCATTTTACAATAATCTTCAAATTGAAGAAAGTTGTTGAAGAAATCAATGCAAAAAAAGTATAGCCTAATTGTGTGTCATAATAATTAAAATTAAACAAAAAGGAAAATTTTACGCTCTGATATTCTATAATAATTCATTAATGAAGACACTGAAAAAATAAATTATTAAATTTTTTAAAAAAAATCTTGGTGATCAAATTTAATGAAAAAAATACATTAAAAACTTTTACAAAAATGGAAAATAGAAAATTTCTATTTTAACGCTTAAAAGCTTTTAGAGTCGTTATTCCGAAAACTGCAATATAATTTTTTTTACTTCACTTTTCATTTTTACATAATATAAAAGTTACCTAGACTCACAAAAAGTTCACATTTCCATAATGCAATCATTCAAGAAATATAAATTTTCACAATTTCATTTGTAGCGCCATCTATTGCAAAAATTAGGAACAAAATACTCTCAAAAGCGCACTGTTCAAATCAGTTTTAATTCTCACAATTGTTAGTAGGGATATTTCTGTCTAAATATTATTGATTGAAGATGTGTGCATCGTTTAATAAGATTATTTCATACATTTAAATGGTTTTAAACAGCTAAAATGATACTGAATGTGTAAAAAAATTTTAAACTCTCATTATTCCAATAAGGATAACTCAATTACTTTATCCTTGCTAATATTTAAATTTTCTCATTTAAGGTTAAAAATAAAAATGGCGTTTAATTTTTTTTAATTTTCTGGAAGAAACTGTTGTTTTTCAAAATGTATTAATGTGAAAAATTTTACTCTTTTTCCTAAGCATTTATGTAAATATTTCTACGTAATATATCAAAAAAATATGTTTCTTTTCGTTTACTATTGTTAAAAATACTGATAAAGTGTACTTATACTTTTAATGCGTGAGAAAAAGTATTTAATTTTCGATACTTTACATTCCAACTAAAATTTTTTATATTAACTTACTCATACATAATGTAAAAATTAAAAAATCAGTTGAATTTAAACGCTAGAAAATAAAAAATTTTAAGAGATATTTTATTCTTCTAACATTTTGCAGTAACAGAAGTTGAAATATGTTTTATCAACACTGATTCATGTACTTTTTACAGTGCAATTAGCTGGTCCACGATTCAAAGGATTCTTAGTTGCTGCCATAGATCCCAATACTCATGAAAGAATTGGTGATTGGGTTAAAATAAAAGGAACGAAGACTTTACCATGTTCAGCAATCAGCCATGGGGATCCTTACGCGAAGAAGAAAGTTATTTTACTTTGGAAACCACCAAAGGACCGACCAAAGGGCGAAGTCATCTTTGTGTAAGTATTTAACATTCCTATTATTCATTAATTCCAATAACCTTCTATAAAATTTCCAAACATGAATTAAAATTAGTATGTTTATGTTAATCTTTAGCGTTTCTTTTAAATAATTTCTATGATTTTTATCATTTCTTTTTAGTCCATAAATCGGCAAACCTTCATTAATAAATTTAAATTATCGATAACCTCTTTTTTTATTGATAGCAAATAACTTGTGAGATGTGTCGATAAATATATAAAGTTAAAGTATGATAGTATAGCTGCCATTTGATTTTTAGAAGGTATTATTTGCTAAATTGTATCATAGAATATATCTTTTACATGAATCATGATGACAGTTAAATTATCAGAATGTTCTATTGTGTTGTTCGGAAAGTCATTTTGTTTTCCCACCTGAGTCAGTTTTTGCTAGTGTAAACCAACCATTTTTATGAGTATGAAATCATGCTACAATCAGAAAGATGGTTAAGAGCATTGGACTAGAGTTGACAATATACAATTCAGTAAGATATTTATTCGCTATACATTTTTCATTTTCATATAACATGAAATAACTTTCCGAACAACCCAATATTATGTAATTATAAAATACATCTGAAAAGAAGTATGATAAATGAGTCTTATAATGCAAAAAATCTATTTAAAAAAGCATTTTATAATGTAAATGAATTCAATGGCACAGATTGTAAGATTGCACTTTTTTATATATCGAAATCTTATTAGTTTTGTCGAATAGGGTACTTTAGGAAACCTAGTAATTGAAACCTTAATTGTTGAAGTAACAGGTTAGATTCAATTATATTACTATTTGAAAATTTTAACAATATTCGAAAGAGATGATGTTTTGTGCATCATTTGCAAAGTGCAGCCACATCTGCCGGATAAGTACTTTCCGGTTTCCTCCTTTGCGACTGGTAAATATGACATTCACCATTCTATCGAAAAGTGAAGAGGACGCACATCGCAAAATTTCTCATAACTACCTTTTGCTCTGCTATTAAGTTGTTCAGTATTAATGCCGAAATTAGGATAAACATGGTGTGTTGCTTTCTAAACAAGATAACTCTAATTAAATTCACCCCGTCTATTTTAGAGGAGCCAAAAGATTACGTAATTATTTTTTTTTTTTTTTTTAGTTTTTGTTATCACTTCCTACAAAGTCAATAACTGTATTCAACATTAAATTTTTCACTTTCAAATATAAATTGAAAAATTTATAAATTTTTGAGTTATTATCAATTACATTGTTCCGATAAGTATTTGAATCTCAAAACCACATTAATAACTTTAAACCTAGGACACATGAGTTCTGAGCATAGCGATTCAATATATATAAGAAAATCAAAAATTAGTTTATTAATTTAAATCCATTATTTTAATTAATAAATTCTAAAAATGTAAAAAAAAAGATTTTTTTACAAATATGAGATTCATAAAAAAGTAAATGATAGAAAAAACTTAATTGTTAATGATTACAATAGAAATATATTGGGTTGTTCGGAAAATTATTTCGTTTTATAAGAAAATGAAAAACGTATAGCGAATAAAATATTTTACTGAATTGCATACTGTAAATTCTAGACCAATACCTCTTACCATCTTTTTGGTCGTAGCGTGATTTCATACTCATAAAATGGTTGGTTTTCGCTAATAAAAAATTAATTCAGATGGGAAAAACGAAATGACTTTCCGAACCACCCAATATTTAGTTAAAAAATTTATTCTTTTCGCATTGTGGTATAAAAAATTTAAAAATATATTTAATTTTGCTTTCGTACCTTTTCGGGAGGATAGTTTAGCATAGTGCTATTTAAATATTTCTATAGTGCGGATTCTGTCATACATTTAGTTCCATAATGAGAACAGTTGATTCTAATAAATGAAGTATTTACGCGAATAAAAGACAAAAATTTACTCCTTTCCCATGAACTTATTTCCATTAAATGTGATTTATATCGAAATTACATCGTTACATTTGTTACACTGAAAATTACGTACTGATTTTTATTCTAAGGAAATGGATTTACTAAATTAGATTTGAGTTCGTTTCAGAAAACATATTAAGACAAAAAATCTGTAATTACATTATTCAATATTCAATTAATTTTTACCGCCGTTTTCAATTATCGATAAATTAATGAATTAGGTCCTGTTATTAGTCAGAAAATTAATCGCTAATTACAAATCATTATGTATGAAGCAAATAAGAAATTATCTCAGCATCAAAAAAAGACTTTCACTTTTCTTCAGAATTTATCGATTATTGCTTCTAGTAAATATGTTATCATCTATATATATATATATATATATATATATATATATATACACTACTGGCCATTAAAATTGCTACACCAAGAAGGCGACATGCTACAGACGTGAAATTTATACGAAAGGAAGTAAGTGCTGTGATATGCAAATGATTAGCTTTTCATCGCATTCAGACAAAGCAGGCGCCAGTAGCGACACCTAAATTGTGTTTAAATGAGGAAATTCTTCAGCCGGTGCCTCATACACAAATTGCATTTGAACGTTGTTGCCTGGTGAAAAGTTGTTGTGATGCCTCGTGTAAGAAGGAGAAATGCGTACCAGCACGTTTCTGACTTTGATAAAGGTCGAAATGTAGCGTACCAGGATTGCGGTTTATCTTATCGCAGTATTGCTGCTCGCGTCGGTCGAGATCCAATGACTGTTAGCAGAATATGGAATCGATGGGTTCAGGACGGTAATACGGAACGTCATGCGGGATCTCAACGGCCACCTATCACTAGCAACCGAGAAGACAGGAATATTATCCGTATGGCCGTAATGGATCGTGCAACCACGTCACGAGCCGTGAGTCAAGAAACGGGGTCGCTTGGAATACAACAAGGGGCGCACGAACAGTTCGACGACGTTTGCAGCAGCATGGAATCTCAGCTCGGAGACCATGGCTGCGGCTTCCCTTGACGCTGCGTCATAGACAAGAGCGGCTTCAATGGTGCGATCAACGACGAACTTGGGCACACGAATGGCGAGACGTCATCTTTTCAGATGAATCCAGGTTCGTGTACAGCATCATGATGGTCGCATCCGTGTTTGGCGGCATCGTGGTGAATAGCACACTGGCAGCGTGCATTCGTCATCGTCATACTGTCCCATCACCTGGTGTGATGGTATGGAGTGCCATTGGATACACGTCCCGGTCACCTCTTGTTTGACGGTGCTTGACTGGGCTTTGAACAGTGCGCGTTACATTTCTGGTGTGTTACGACCCGTGGCTCTACCCTTTATTCGAGCCCTGCGAAATTCTACGTTTCAGCAGGATAATGCCCGACCGCATGTTGCCGGTATTGTACGGACCTTCCTTGATACGGAACATGTTCGGCTGTTGACCTGGCCAGCACGTTCTCCAGATCTTTCACCAATAGAAAACGTCTGGTCAATGGTTGCCAAGCGACTGGCTCGTCACCAAACGCCAGTCACTACGGTTGATGAACTGTGGCATCGTGTTGAAGCTGCATGGGCATCTGTAGCTGTTTGACTCAATCCCCAGGCACATAACTGCTGTTATTACTGCCAGAGGTGGTTGTTCTGGGTACTGATTTCTCAGGATCTATCCAGCCAAATTTTTTAAAAATTTAATCATTTGTTATTTCTAGTATAATATATTTGGCCAATAAATATCATTTTATTATCTGCATTTCTTCCTGGTGTAGCAATTTTAATGGCCAGTAGTGTATATATATATAACAAATTATTTTATTAATTGTGTAATCCATTTTATATATTCAAACAGATTTCCAAAAAGGCGAATTATATTTTAAAGTAAACTGCGTAGCAGATTCTCTCTAATAATGCTATTTTGTAATTATTATCTAGTTCTGAATCTTACATCAAATTAAGGTTTTTCAATTGAAATGCCTTAAAATACTTCTGATTTATCCTATAATTTCAAACTGTTAATTTATACTATAATATGCATATAATTTCATATTCTATTTGAAGTAAATGATGAAGTTTGTATAAAGATTTGTAAAGAAACAACAATTTTTAAGAGCGGTTATGTACATAGAAATTAAAATATGTTAAATATCTAAGCATTTTAATCATCACAAATACAAAAAATGTAAAAATATCAATTTTAATGGAGAAATAATCAATAACAATAGTTAAGATTTTTTTAAATTTTAAAACAAACAGTTATATCTAATTAATATAGGAAAAAATCATTCTCTTACCAACAACGGAATATATGAACGTATCTATGTCAAAGACATATCATTCAACGAAAAATGTGTCCTTTAAAATAAGACCTTAGAATGGCTTAGCTACTTTTAAATTCTATAAAATACTTTTGCAGATATTGAAAATGGAAAGTACAAATTACACCTGTTATATAATCATTCAAATTGATTATTTGTGTTGGAACTTAAAATCTAGAAAAAATAGCACAGTTTCTATTATCCTCTTGTACAGTAGATATTCTCAACGACAATTAGTTTCTAATCAAATGGTTAAAAGCAGACTTCACAAAGTACTTTTTAAACTTAAAAACATCAGAATTTCTCCAGCAACCATGGGAAGGATGTTTTTCAACTGGAGGAAAGATGGAAAACTATTTGTTTTTCAAAAGAGCATTATGATATAAAATCTTGACATAAACTTTATTATTTTAAGACCGCTTAACAGGCAACCAACAAATGAAAGCTGTTGTAAGCTAAGAAGGCTATCATTTTGACACACTGCAGAGAATAACCTAAAAAAAAAGTTATTGAAAGGCAACTGAACATACACCTCAAATGGACTTCCGGAAAAATGTTTCTTAAATTGTATTTACAAGAAGTTGTGTTCAAATGTCGCAAGAGAGAAAAACCTGAAAACTCCCTTACACTCTCTGAAAACTGTACATGAAGAAAACAAAAAGGCAATACCTATCTCCTTTTTAATGCCCATTAACAGTACTGGGATCAAACTCAAGACTTTCAACTTAGAAGAACATGGAACCATCATTAAACCTTCGTGAGTCTATGAAAGTTATCCTTTGAAAACACTGTGAGAAGAAATCATTGTCAGTAACTGTAAGCAAGTGATAAATTGGACAATCGATTTGGGATTAAATCTTTTTGAATAGTCATATTGACATATATCTCATCAAAAATATATTTCTAATCATTCTGTGATCCTATTTAAATTAGAAGTTAAACTTTTCTTCTTACACGTATAGTAACAGGAAATATTCCCCCCTTAACTTATGAATAACTAGTAATACAACAATTGATTAAAAACTTTTCATCAAATGGATTTATGAAATACAATTGCTCACAAATTTTTCACACACAGATCGAATGAATATATTTGAGACAGCTTAATTCAAGAGAAAGTTTACGTGCTTACTAACCAGATCTTATTTCATTTTTATGTGTAGAGCCTTTTAGTTGTAGATCCTTCGATTCTGAAAACTTGTACGTATTATTATTATTGTTATAATAATATATTTTTTTTTGACAATCAGGCATTTTGGTCGTTATCAGGACACATTCAAAATACTATTATTCTTCCTTTCTTAAATAAAGAATAATAAAATTTAATTATTAAAAAGAGTCAAGAACAACTTTTACCATAGATTTTTATATCTATAAATCGTTATTGACCAATGGAGATACTTCTTTTATTAACAGGAATTCTTTTCTTCATTAACAGCTGTTTTAATGTACATGAATGTTCTGTTTCTAAGTAAATAGTTTAACAAATTAGTTACAAACTGCTTAATGTCCTGTTACATTTCCTATTTTAACATTTAAAACATATTATAACAGTCAGACATTATGACCACCATAACCTTTGACTTTGAAACCGCCTGGAAGACATGGAAAGCTACTGAGCAACTGATCTAGCTGGAAAAGTAATATAACTGGCCTCGGAAAATGTGAAGCATCATTTATGTGATGTGTTTTTGTGTGTCATAAGAAAAACTGCTTATTTTAGTGATTTTGACAGAGGGCAGATTGTGATGGCAAAAAGACTTGGAATCAGTGTTGACAAATCATGGCTCGTCATCTGCTCTCGTGTTCTATTACTCGCTACTCAAAATTGACATTAAGTATAGATCCCAAGCGGATGAATGATGATGAGACCAGCAGCAGTTACCTTGATCTGAGATATCAACAAATCGATAACGACACAGGACGTTGGATGCTGTCCCTCTTTCTGAAATTAGATTGGCATCTGATAGTGTCTTAGTTTGTCAACTGAACACAATGCAGTTAAAAATAAAAGTGTTTTAGAGATCACAATTAAACGGCATTAGTTACTTTCTGACATCAATCTTGTTTTTCCAAATGCGATAACCGACGTCTTATGTTGTTAATGAATTGTGGGTGTCATACATCTTGGTGTCTATAAAGGCTGTTGCAGTCAATTGGTCATATGGAAAAGATACTCAAGATGACGGTGTACTAAAGATATGTACAGTTTGGGATACTCGTTCCGATCCTTCGAGCCTTTACAATCTGTCTTCTGTCAAAGTGGCTAAGTCACTTAGATCAACTTTCACAAAGTGACACACAATGTTTTCAACAACCTTCACCGTGTGATACACATGCAATCAAAAGATTGAGGCTTCAAATTCTCCATGACAGGTTATATATCCTTCCCACTGGATCACATTCGCTCTCTTGATTCATATGAGCTCAGTATCAAACATTGTCGGTGATTTTGGTCATGATACATACATATATATAGTGAATAAGTGTATGAGATACAAATAAATGTTTCTTTCTTTATTGCCTATGAAAATTAATTTTAACAAATTTCGTATTTCTGTTTTCTTTTACAGAGCTACAGTTCTGAAATCTTTCGGAGAATACTACTCTGGTTTGGTTGCGAAAATACCACCTGATGAAAATGGAGATGACTAGTGTGTTAAACAAACTCATAACAACATATTTATTATTCGCGTTTTATGTGAATTTTTAAATTAAATTGATGTGTGTGTTGCAATGTGTTGTACAATTGTTTTCTATTATTTCATATACTCATTCATGCTCATATCATGTATTTAAAAAACTGATAAAACAGGCAATTTATGCATTTTTTGGTCACTATAACTCATCTAAAAAATATGGATTTCAATAAGTAATTATAACTTTGAACTAAAATAAAATTATATGTTTTTTAATCTAAATTTTTGTTATACTTATTAGGTTTGAAAAGGGAATTTTCTTTATTATCAATATTTAATTATAATTTCTTAACAATAAGAATAACTTAATAAGGAATTAAACATATTTTGAACATTCTTTTTGACACGAAATATTAAATGATTGTATGTACCTCTATTTAGAAAGAATTCTTGTGAAATTCTTAGACTTCCATTATGATGTGTATACTGTGAGAGTTTTCGAGGTTTTCATCTTTTCAAAATATGAAGTTATTCTATAAAAATACTTGAAAAGAAGAATATCTAACTTTTCAAATGATTTGGTCTGCTCATTCATGATAACAACTTTTTCTTCAATAAAAATGTAAATAAAAAGTTAAAATTACGAATAAATATGCTTGTCACAATAACTTTAAGAAAACTCTCTTGTGACAAAGCATTCCTACTAATTGTACATAAATAATATTTTTAGGATAGTACATTCAATATTAACTCTCTCAATTTTTTTTTCATTATTATTATTTCACTTCCTTTGCCATTTACTACAAAATTACTTTCATACCTACATTTGGAAAGCTAATGTAAGCTATTTGATTGCTAAAATATAGAAATCTAACATTTTTCTGAACATTACAATGATGCTTATAACTATCATATAAATTCATAATAAATAGTTGCTTTAATTTGAAAAAACTTCAACTTTGATAATCCTTTATAATGACGTGTAAATTGACAATTAATAAACTAAATGCTAAGAACTTTTATTGAGATGAGTTTTTTTTCCGTACTCAGCAAAAAATTTTAATGACATTTTCTGCTATACAAATTTTACGATCAATTATTAAAAAGACGGATTGGCTAAAGTATGTCATGTGCATATAATTTATATCATATTAATTAACAATTCCGCTATGATCAATAATCAAAGCTATGGGAACTGATATCACATTTGAGAAATAAATTTTATATTGATTATATACTTTAAAATGCATTAATCATTTTTTCAAAATTGTTGAATCTATAACCTTCTTCGAAAACAACCTATATTTTTTTAATTCACTGATATATTAAAAATGCCTTTGAGACCATATAATTTGGTTTAGCGATAGTATAATAAATTATTTCATATGAAACTAAATTCTTAGTAAAATATACGAATAAAATATGCAATATGTGATTTCATACAAAATACGTGAAAAGGTTTATTTTATCTGCGTTCATATATACCGAATTTCCTAAAATGCTTACAAAAAAAAAGACTGTCCATCTTTCATAAAAATTGGTAGATTTTAGCCCGAGGGTTAAAATCGAGCTTTATTACCTTTTTTCGGAAAACTGGATAAAGTAGAAAAATTATATGAAGTTTGACAAATGACTTCGGCTATATATACGTGACAGTTTCACTTTTTGTTTGAGAACTTATTTAAAAATAAAAAGTTGTTTTTTTATTAGAATTATTCTTTATAAATCCTTCATATTTTCGAACTAATATACCTTACTTTTATTACTGAAAAACGAACATAATTTTCTTCATGATTGGCGAATAATTGCAATGTAATGGTAAAAATGTATGCATGCAATAATAATAATTAACATTTGTTCAAGAACTTAGAATTACCTTTTATGTGCGTGTTTAAATGAGGTAGAACAAGCTGTTTTAATATATTTAAGCTGTTTATATATATATATATATATATA
>JAPDSC010147845.1:147880-164500 GCA_026290005.1 Latrodectus geometricus
TATATATATATATATATATATATATATTAATTACACAGTCAAGTTGGCTCTATTTTTTTAATTTCACTTCTAAATCTTTTGCTTTCAATTTTTCTTTCAAATTTTAATTGGTGTTCTTTCGATGGCATCGGGAGCAGTTTATTTGAGTATTGTTTATTCTATAGAATTCTTTTACAAATGAATTCAAAACACCTTCCTCTTGTTCCATGTTCCCTATAAAATAAAAAAGAAAAGCAATATAAAAGTTTTACTTTCATTGTTTCTCAATTTTTTATTTCGTTATTCTCCTGGTTTTAATTTCCATTTTATTCTCTATTTTTTTTCCTTCGTTTTCTTAATGTTATCTCTTGTTCTTATTAGAAGCGTTTTCTGAATTTCTTAAACATCCTTTCTGATTTCAGCAATCGAGTTTTCATTGGTTTTAATTATCATACTAAAAAGTTCTAGAGGATTTTATTTTGGTTTTTAACAGAATATATTTTTATTTTGTTTTTTAGTTGAGTATGTAATGGAAAACTGTTTATAAATAATATAAACTTAGCTCAAGTTTATAAATAAAGAGAAAAGAGGTTAGTTTTTTTTAAAGTAAGACAAACATCCATTTAAAGTAAGACAGAACCAAAGGCTAAGAAAAATTTAGGAAATTTAAGAAAAACAAGAGAGTGAATTAAAGTATACAATTTAAAAAGTACGCGAGTGGAATTTTGAAAGAAATTGAAATCTTAGTACTAATTTGTTCGAAACTAAATCTAGTTAAACGTGTTTATTATTTAATTAAAAATATTTTTTATGTTGTGTTACTTCATTTCGAGTAATTCAGAATTTAAATCGAAAACTTCCAGCTTCTTTTTTCTTTTTTTGAAAAAAAAATTTTTTTTAATTTACACAGAAAGTGTTCCTTTAACCTTCAAATAAAAAATACATTTTTAAAAAAAAAATATTGAAAATGATATCGATGCTACCCATTCAGTTGACAGCTGGATGGGTAGCATTACATTCTTCTTTTCATGAACAGTTCGTGAGTTCAATTCTCACTTTGAACATGGCTCTGTTAATTACAGCTCGGGATCCACTTTAAACTTTAAGCCCTTGTTCAATTTATTTCCATGTGCAAAATAAACAATCCAATATATATAGTTATACATGCAATTATTGCTATACAGATTCATGATAGCTTTCTAATAGACTATTATGCTACATTCATCAATGACTGGATATTTTTTTTCAAAATAACATTCAAAACCCTTTACATAAAATTACATTATTTATACATATTATTTCACAGTTATTTCTTCAAATCAAATTAACAGAAGAATATTTGGATGCAAATAAAATTGATTGCAAATTAATAGTTTAAATAGTATTCATGTTGCATATATGTACCAAAAAAGATACAAAGTTATAAACAGTGTACCAAGCAATTTGTTAGTCATTTATATTAACCATCTTATTCAATAAATTAAATGCATCAGAATAAATGACTGACGGCTCATTTATGATTCATTAAATTAAATGCATCTGTGGTTATATCTTTCCATTAAATTTTCATCAAATGTAAATAACAAGGTTTAAAAACTAAATTTGAAATAATTGAAGTATATTTACTTAGACCTTTATTTGAAGCATTTTTGACAAATGATTAATAATTAATTGTAATTTAATAATTAACTGGTTTCAATTAATGATTGTAATTTAATAATAAAGAAAAAGACACAAAATATAAAAGTATTATTATATTAGTTAAAAAGCAGTGTAGCTGATACAGAAATTTTTTTAAAGTATAATTACTTAGAAAAATACTCAGCACAAATATTTTAATTTTATAGTATAAATTAAGATTTTCCATTTTTTTAAGACATTTAATATTTGCACAATTAGTCATTTAATTTTCTCGAATGCTTTATTTAATTGTGGTGTGATTCATACAAAATTAAGTTCAAACAATTATTGTGTAATAAATTTAAACTTAATTTATTATATATGAATAAATGTATTTTAATGCAGTTATTTGAACAAGTTTATTTACAGAGAAAATCTTTATACCAAACAAAGTTTATTTCTGGTATAACACACAATCTAATCCAGAAGCATATTATTGTTAAGTAGGAAAAGTTGTGTCTATTTTCCACAAAAATACTGAAAATATGCTCACAATTCTTTTGCTGTCACAGTGTGATATTCTTCATAAATATTTCATAAACTTCTTTTTTTGAATTTCAGAAATATTTATGCGCGATCAGGATTTTTATTTTCATCCTTTCAAGTCGAAGTTTTCAAGCAATTTGAGAAAAAGATATTCAAAGGAAATATAAAATAGAATATTTTGTTCTTTCATCTGTAACACTTATAGTTTCAGTAAATATACTTTCAAATTATGAAATTATCATTTATAAAATTAATTAATGTTGCAAAATATTCCATTATCTTGTACATTGAACTTTCAAATACATATGCAAATATATTTATATATATGTAAAGATATGTCAGATTAGAAAGAAAAGTGTAAACGTTAACCAGCTGAATTAACATTTAAATATTTCTGTTTTTCTTGTCTGTAATAAGCTTTCAAATTTCATTATATG
The DNA here is from genome assembly GCA_026290005.1 of Latrodectus geometricus. NCBI lineage: Eukaryota > Metazoa > Arthropoda > Arachnida > Araneae > Theridiidae > Latrodectus > Latrodectus geometricus. The sequence goes on from JAPDSC010147845.1 coordinate 150,463, forward strand.
CACACACACGCAAATAATATATATACATATATATATATATATATTCATTCATAATTATACAAATATTAAAATGTATATTGTTAATACATTTGTCATATTTTAATTAAATGATGTTTATGAAATTTCCCCAAATTCTCCCTACGTAAATTATAGTTTATTGAGCTAAATAAGTAAATAATTGAAAAAAATGGTCTACAATCGTCATATTTCATCCTAAAATATTAAAATATTAGTAAATTATTAAAACTGCAACTATTATAAAAAATTGATTTAGCTTTTACAAATAATTTTTTTCATGGAAATATTTTTTCATGGTTAATTATTTGGCGCAGCTTGTCCTTTTTGGACCTTGCGCCACAAAACCCAACCAACCAACCATGGTAAATTATTTTTTTCTCTAGGAAAATATCAATGTAAATACTGTATAAAGTCTTTTCCTTGAAAAATTTAATATACTTCCTTTTTGTAATATATTTTGTAAAATGAAACATTTAAATTATTTGTGTACATTTAAATATAAGTGCACACCGTAATAAATATTCAAATTACAAAGTTTGATCCTCTTTGTAAATGATAATATAAAACTCTTTATTTCTCCATAGTTTGTTTAATTAAATTTTCCATTGTCACAATGAATTATGATATCAAATCACATTTACAATGTGAATTTAAAAAAATTGGATAAGGATCACTCTCTATCAGCAATATCGCAAATATTTAATTGAACAAATTTTATCAAAAAAAATTTGCGTACTTTTATGTAAAGCATAAAATGTCATAGAGTAATTCAGTATTGAAAAATAATTTCCAAACATTTCTCTGAAGAAAAGTATAACATTAAAATTGATATTCTTTCAAAGATAACTCATATATTTATTTGTAAGGTACATATCAAAGCATAAACTAACCAATATTTAAATACCAATTCCTAATGTATTAAAATATATTCCAGAATAATAATATAATCAGAATTCTTAATGTATTAAAACTAACCAGTATTAAAATATAAATTCTTAAGGTTTAGTTTAGATGCATTTGTCACTTTTCAAATAGAATTATTTCAAGTTTTAATTTATAACTAGTCTCTAGAATGAATTACATCCCAATATGATTTAGTATACATTATTCTATATAAAGTCCAATGACTCTTTTAATTTATGTTTATGATTCAAAGCATGTGAATAAAGGTTGGTACCATGCGCAGTTTTTTTATGTGTTTGCTCATATTTTCTTGAGAATATCATCCTAGTCTTCTTAAGAATTTTCTCTTTCAGGATGCATTTATATTTTAATTATTTATTTAAATTCTTAAAATAGCTTTTTGATTCATATAATGCTTTAATTTAAGATAATATTTCAATAAGAAATAAGAACTTTATGATTAAAATATTTTTTAATTGGAAGACATTCTTATATATTTTTATTAATTTCTTATTTTTTTAATTATTTTTAAATCGTGTGACCTTATTGACAGTTATATAGAAAAACTTTCAGTTACAAATTTTCCTAATGATATTTTTTGAAAAATAAAATGTTGTAAATGAGAATTCCGAACTTTCAAAAAACATATTTGGATTTATCATTTTCTTGTACTTTTTGTTTTGTCAAGGATCCCAAGCATCATTTACAAATTCATGCGTCACAAAATTTGAAATCTTCATTTAGGAAATTGGTTTGTTTGTTGCTCAATGTCCATTTTTTTGTACTCGATTGATAATTAGCAGTGACTTCAAACATTTATTCCTAAGGTGGGATTTGAACCCACTAACAGTTGAATATTAAGCCATAGTTCTAATCATCCAGCATCCTGCTAGACCTTTATTTAAAAAGATATTACTTCTAAAGTTGGCATTCTCAGTTAATTGTTTAAAAATAATTTTTAAATCAAAACTATGTATTAAATAAGTTGTATTTTATTAGTAAAATTCTATTTTAATTTAATAATGATTTTATTTTATAACTTAAATGAAATTAAAACTATAGACTCAAAATAGATGAAATGATAGATATAAATCTAATATTCATAAAAAAAATTCCTTTTTAAAGAATTTAGTTCTATTTTAATGTCAGAGTAACCATTCAAGACATAGTATATATATAAAAGAAAGACTTTCTGTCGCTCTTTGTAATCAACATTCCAGAGAAATTTAATTTAATCTTGTGTAAGATAAGGAAATAAATAAAAATGTTATCAAGGTTGAGTTAGATTTGATTCAAATCTTAATTTTTGCATGTGACCATTTGTCAACATCTGAAGATAACTCTGCAACTGAAGCAAATGGCAACTGAGAAAATGTTCTGTTGCAGGGATTTTCAAATAATTTTCTCACCAAACATTTTTGAAATCAATTTATTTTTCTCCTTAAAAAATATTATTTCTTTTAAGGCAACATTTTTATGAAAATGACTTTTATTTTATCTGAGTCAGAGAATTTTTATTTATTTATTTATTTTTTTTTTTTTGCGTGTTTACTCAGTTGTGGTAATAATAATTTAAATGGGGAAGAAAATATTATCATCAATTTAAAGTGAAAAATAAGCGTAAGTATGGCAACGAACTGTAAAGACGTGACACTGATGTGCCAATTTAAAAAAAAAAAAAAAAAAAAAAAAAAAAAAAAAAAAAAACCTACAATCTGTACGGTTTTAAGAAGAACAAAGAACAAAAATACAAAAATTTCAAGAAGAAACAAAATTCTTATTCTAATCTCACAGTCTGTGGGGCGGAAAATCAGACAAGGAAGGTAAAATCTGAAGTGTTCACTCCATCGTTGGATTTTGGTTAAAGAGTGATAAACTTCGTTTAATAGTTTGGGTCGACAAAACTAAGTAATAACAAAATACATCATAACAACATAATCTCAGAGTATTATAGTCATTAAAATGCATAAAGAGACACAAAATAGTCTCAAATAATTATCCTTTGCATGCCAGGCTACTCAAAAAAAGAATGCATTTGAATGTTTATGCTAAAGACTTTCTTTCAAGTTAATTGTAGCCGATTCATTTGGTTAGCTTTAAATAATAGTACAGATATTTCAATTCAAAGCAATCTCATGTTCTAAATATATGACAAAAATTATTCCCAAATATTTAAAAAATTTATACACCTAATTTTGCAACATAAAGCAATTTTCTGTTTGCCATGTAAAAAATAAATGTGGTTTAAAATTAAACATTAATGAGTATTTGAAACTATATATATATATATATTAGGTTGGGTTAAAAGAAATCCATTATTTTTACTTGAACTTTTTGTAACTTCTTTCAGATTCGCTTTGTAAAAAGGTTTAATACAGTTTTCATGTAGATTTTTAGATCTTGTGCGAAGCTACGACTGCTGACATGCTGTCAAGTTTGATAATTTTTGATATTTTATAGACATTCTCGACGATGTTGTATCCATGCGAGGTGCATCTTTAGCATCTAAATACCCAAACGAAATCGACGAAACCAAAATTGTACGTAACTGGTTGTTACAGTCTTATATAGGACGATAAACACATTTCACAATTTTAGCCACCCGGCTATCTTTTTAACCGTTACAAGAGGAAAACGAAAATGTATCGAATTTTCTGTTTGTTGTCTTCCATTTTTAAAACCTTGTACTCTTAACTGAATTAATCAAACAAAAAACCGCAAAAGAATATTTAGTGTCAAATGTCACCTTTCCAATGAGCATAAATTTGAAATTGTTTGATAGATACCTCACGAGATAGCGATCACTACAGACGTCTACCGAAAAAATAATGGATAACTTTTTCCCCAAACTAATATATATGATAGATAATAATTGTCTAATAAGAAATTAAGAGCATAAGAGCTTTATTTTACAATATTGGTTTCAATATGAGGTTTGTATTAGGGAAAATATCTTAAAATCTCTATACATAAAATGCATATTCTTTCAGAACATAAAAAGCAGAATTTATGCTTACCATACTATTCGAAACGATAAAATTTTAAGATAATAAGTAATATAAAGTTAATTCTAATTATAATACCAGAAATCTTTTTTGCAAAATTATTTCGCACACAAGAGATAAATATAAATTTAAAGTTAAAGAAAAAAGTACTTGATTAGAAAAGTGTTTGTGATGAGTTGCCTATACAATTATTAACAATAAATATCTCCTTCTAAATTAACTGCTAAAAAAGGAATTTTTGATAAATAATTACCTAAGTTAATTACCTAAACAATTTTAACAACCATCAATTATGCTTTTTTATAAAAAAATGTCCTTAAATAATTTCAACGATTATATGTCTCACTTTAAAAAAGATATATCTATTTAATAAGTGTCTCAAACAATCAATTAACAAAATCTTTGAAAACTTTTCATTCGCTTACATTTCTTTTTTTCCATTTGCAGAAAAAAAATATTTTTTACTCTTATTTTAATAAAAACCATCAATTTCATTATAATTAGGAAATAATTATGAAAATATATATCTCTTATTTTTACCAAAACATAGCTCAGAAAAAATTTTAATTACTTGAAAATTTACTTATTTCCTCCTCAGAAAAATAAGCATATTAATAAAGATATAAATCGGTTAATTTTAAATAAAATGATTATAACATTATTTTTTGTAATTATTATAATAAATATTAGATATTTATCATAGTAAATACTTAGTTATTTACAACATTTATTTAATATATAATAAATTTTTAATAATGATTAAAACTATTTTAATTTAATAAAATCAATATAAAACAATGTGTGTCATCAAATGTGTAAAGATTGAGCTTTTACATTTCATGTTTATATATTAAGTATTTACATACAGGTGGTTATCAGAATAAAGGAAATACATCATAGGTTTTTTAAGAAACAGTAATTACAATGTTGTAGGACCACATATGGCATGCAATATACATTAGATTCGTATAGGAATCGATTCATACAAGTGCTGAATAGTGTTTAGAGAAATATTGCACCAATCTTTATGAAAATATTGCGAAAGTTCTGGGAGCGATGCCAGCGACGTATATCGATTCAGTATGCAATGCTTTAAAAAATAGATCATAACGATTTCAATATATTACGTTGGGTGACTGTGTGGGCCAAAACAGATGATGAACTTCTTCGCGATCATCAAACAATGATTGGACAAGTCCCATTGCATGGATGAAGGAATTATCAACCTGAAAATATCCATGGCCTGCATGAAACAAAATTTACATCAGAGAATGGACATGGTCAGCTACACTTTCTTTACACTTTTACTGTTGAATGTTTTGATCACATTTGTTCCAGCTAGACGGACTCTTACAATTTGGCCTATTTGAAAATCTAAGGGGTTCGACATTTTACGATTTTGAGAAAAAAAAAATCCAAGACTTATAGAATTCCAATAAATTACCATATACTACCAGAATATGTATATTTCTATTTATAAAAGAAAATAGTAGCTATTATTATATTTTAATGCTAACGAAGCGCATTCAACAATGTCATGGACAGGACTTTTTATTATTTTGATAACCACCTGCATAATCGAACAAAACAAATATTGGTATAAGCTTGAAAACAATAAAACTTTATTTTTGCTATACCTTAGAAACATCATATTAACGAAATTTATGTAATTATCTATCATTAAAATTATCATGATTATATAAATATAAATTTTATAAAATACTAAAATCTTACTTGAAGAATCATATTTCTTAGAATTGCTTGGTCACTCAAGATGCATGATGGCTAATTTCAGCTTTCTTGTGTCATGGATCTAAGACCGAATCTCTGTTGAATGGAATGATTGCGTAATCATTATCCTATTTTGTTTAATCATGTCTTAAAATATTTTTAGCGTTTGAAACCAGATGGTGACTCATAGTTTCAATGAAGTTCAATTGAAATTGAATAGTAAAATAATAGCTTTTATCATTTGTTTTTGATATGTTTTGCGTTTAGCTATTACTAAAAGGGAACATGATCAAAAATAATCATTCTAAGTAAACCAAGCTTATAATGTCATACAAAATTAAAAATTTTTTAAAAAAAAAATATAGGCATTTCAAGTAAATATTTCTATTATCGCATTACCAATTCTTTATTTACTTACAAAATGCAAAAATACTCAGTAATTGTACAAAATGTTTATTTAAATTTTCTTCTATTTTCTATATTATCAGTTATGCATATGTTTCAGAGCCACAATGATTCTAAAAATTAAAGAAATTTAGAAAATCAGTTCATACTCGAATTGGGAGTAGAGTTTAATGGTACTCTATCGCAGTACACTTTACATCCAAAGTAAATTGTAAATAATGCGTAACAAAATTACCAGAGAATTATGGTGTTTAAACTTTAACACATGTCCAAAATTATCAAATTCATGTGCCACTTTAGTAAGTGAAAAATACTTTCAATATGGAAAATGATCCTCCCGAAAAATTATTAAGCACTAGCAATGCTTCAGATTTGTCAATTATTTGTTCCTTCAGTTTAATATTTAATGAAGATATCTTTTATGTAAAACAGTTATGTTCATGGCATATGTTGCAGGAAAGAACACAAAAAGACGCTATACATATTTTAAATCATACGAAACATGCTTGTTGGGATTCATTTTCTATGATAAAGCACATTGTTCTATTTATGTGTTTACTGCTGAATATAATGATCCAAACTAATGTTTTCATTCTATAACAAGGATTCCTCTACTATCACATTGGTAAAAGAACATAAGTAATTATAAAAAAAATGCCATTTCTAATGGCGCTTATAACCGCGATTTTGAGAGAAAACACATAAAAATAGTGTTTCTTCTATATCTTTCTTGTGTTTTAAATGTGGACGTTACAGATAAACAACCAAATGAAGCCTAATATCTTTTTAAATACAAAATTTAGACTCATCTATAAAAATAAAAGTTTTTGTTCATCATCTCTTTTGTGAGCATGCTGACATTTTTACCATAAACATGTTCTTTTGGAATTTAATGTGCACTGTACACACCTGATTTCTACACTTTGCATACAAATTAATTTTATTAAGAACACGCCCTTAAAAAATTATAACTTCAACATCTCAGTCAATATATAATCATAAATCTAAGTTTCAGAAAAAGAGGGTCTGAGTTTGATGAATGATAGAATTTTGTCATTATATCAATTCCAGTCCATAACTATTAATATGCGTCATCAACAATCGCCTTTGATGTCTGCCCCCCCCGGCCCGATTTAAAACTTCAGAATACCAAATTAATAATTCGAAACTGTTTTAAAGTTCAAAAGTATTGAAAAAACCACAGTTAGACATCTGGCTACCTTTGTGTGATTTTTGATCTACCTCTCCAATAGTTATTAACAGTAGTTATTTCGAAAAATAATGACTAAAGTTCAAAGTCACGAATTACATATTCCAAGCTTCTTATCTCAGTATGACAGAAATATTTTAAATTTTTCTCAAAAATTTCCATTATTATCATAATTGTCTCTAAGATAATATATTCCAGTTTGCAATATGTCGGATTTACATATTATAGATTCATACAGCACATTGGTTTACAAGATATTCAAATTCTATTTGAAAAGACTTATTTTTAATCGAATTATAACAATTTTTGTGACTATCCTCTGGTTTTAAGAAATTAAAAGAAACTTTTTCATTCTGGATATTTAACTACAGCAATTAATTTAATTGTCTTGCATTATAACAAAGGAAATTATTAAATTAGTTAAGGACTAAATTCTAATATTTGACTAATTCTTAGCTTATTTCTTAATAAATGCATATAAAAGAACATTACTTTCCTTATATTACAAAAATGTATTAGCAACAATTTGGTATTTTCTATATAAGAAATGAATATGTGATAAACTATCTCATTTTTGCGTTGACTATATAAGCGAGTTTTCACGTTAATAAGCATTAAGAGAACAATAAGATGAAAATTTTCAAATTTTGTCTGTGAGTATTAAAAATTCTTTATTAATCAAACTGTTTTAATTATTTGCTATTAAATAAAGGAACATTCCTTACGAATGTGAGTCATGTTTACTTGAGAACACCTGCAAGTGTTATGGTTAAACTCAATGATCAAATCGAAACACCTGTAGCATAAACATTTCTCTGGAATATTAAATAATTGCTTATTAAATGGGTAGCATTTGCCGACTTTTTTATTTAATGTGCATAATAAAACATATTTACAGCAATATTATTAGAGAGTAAGAATTTCAAAATTTTCATCTTTTATCAGTTACTTTTGAATAAAAGAAAACTTATTATAATCATTTTTGCATGTGTAACATAAACATGCATTTTTAATTTTGATTTGTTTGACACCGCTTAGTGACTAAAAAGAAAACTGTTGTCAGGCATTTCCGCCGCATTTTGAATCCCAGGTGGACTTTTCGTACATTGTGGACTGTATTCACTAGTTCCAAATTCGAAAACTCGAAAAAAAATCACGAAATATATTCCAACATATGTGCAAAAAATCACAACATGCATCTCCCATAGTTCAGCAGTGACTGAGATCAATCTTAAAACCTTCTACTATGAAACATTTTGTCCAGCCACTGGAACACTTTGAGGTCAAATTTCGATTGGCTGAAAAATAACACATTGTTATGAAAAAAAGCTGATAATTCTTTGATTATTTTAAATAAGTTTAAATTAATAAGTACAAATTAAAGAGACAGATTTTATGCTCTTCATTTATTTATGAATATGTAATACAGTCTGTAATAATATTGTCAGTTTAGTTTTCATTCTCATGACAGAAAACGGTTAGTTTCAGCTTTGTCCAGTTAAAAATTATAATAGTAATCTATAATTTTTATTAGTTAAACTTTTGTAGTCTGATTAAATTATATTAGTATTGTGAGCGGAAACGTTTAAGGAAATATTGCCAGTTTAATATGGCAACCGCCTTCCATAATCAAGGTTTAAAAATTACACGCACTTTGAATGTTCTTAGTCACACAAATAAAGCAGAAATATTCAGGAGGAAATGGAACTCGAAAGAGCGAATTAGTGAATATATTATTGATAAGATTGAACAATGGAACCAAAAGTTAGTAACAATTACATCAATGACTTTTCCATTGTCGAATCTTTATATGTTCATTATTTATTTGACTCTTAAATATGATTATTCCTAACAAATAGAAATATACACAGTAAATTAAAAAAAATTGCCTTCATTTCTTAACTTTTACAAATGTAAAACTTTTTAATTCAGTAGAAGATAATTAAAGTATAACACTTTATACCCCAAGCATTTTTATACAATAAAAATAAATAAACAGTTTTATACTAAACTATGTATAAAACTGAATTAAACGTGTTTAATAATTGATGATAAATGAGAATGATAGAATATTTGAATGAATAGCATGAAGACAAAAAATAAAATACCACTTAGGAACACCAATGTCTTTTTGTATAAAACAACGCAAGGGTTTTTTTATTTTATTTTATTTTATTTTTTTTATGCTTAACCAATTTGTCCAGTCGTTTTCGATTTTCCGTATCACCATAACACAGAAATTTTGAATTATTTTGGGAATAATATGTTAATCAATTTATTTTCTTACATGCTACTTTCTCTTACTCTGCAAATTGTAGTATTAAAATCTTGAATTTAAATTTCTTAACCTGGCGTTCGTTTTCGAGCTAGAGTACAATGCCTTATTTCAACTCAATATTTATTTTTAATATGGCAGAAAGGTTTGATTTGTAAAGATCATTCGTGTAATTTATTAAGAAAACCAGATTTTTTTCCTGAATATATTTCTCAAGGAGTCAATAATTTTGGAAATGTTTCTTTTATCAAGTAATATTCGATGGGCTACACTTATTTCTTTTTTCAAATTAATCACTCATCAAAACAAATTGTAGTTCAATTTACTAATAATTTGCTTTCAAAAATATCCATAAATTACAAATTATTTCATTTTAAAATACTATCATTCTAATTTTTCGAGAAAATCAGTTTAGCATTGAAAATATTTCAGAACAAGCACAACGAAAGAAAATGCTAGAGAAAAAAATTCACAATTTAATGTTAAACTAAATTTGAATAAAATGGATCCTTTATATGGAGAAACACGCAATAATTATTTTTATCATAATCCTTAAAATAATTTAAACATCTGAATTTGAATGTAAACATTAAAATGCACTTCACGCACAGTATAATTTCTTTCTTTCAACATAGTAATTAATTTTTTAGAAAGTAATATTCCTATCAATGCAATAATATTTGCTTTAAAACATTAAAACAATATCCTCCAAAAATTATCAAGAATACTATAATTTCTGATATTAACTAAGAATTTGTTCTCCATATATTTTATGACTGGTATATATTATATATAAGGGATATAAGATATGAGAAAAGAAAAAAGATCAAAGAAAGAGAAGAGATGAATAATTGATTGATGATGTTTGTCTATAAATAAATAATACACAATTTGTGCATGTCACACAAATGAACAAACAATGTGATTTCTTGGATAATAGTTAGTTTAGATAATAAAATCACTAAATCGAAAGCAACGTCACACTTTTACAATGTATGGAATCACTGATATTATCAATGAGATATTGAGATAGTATTCGCTTTTACTCCTGTAGAGAAAACAGAGCTTTCCAACTACTAAATTGTTCCTGTGGGTGATAAGCGATTAACAACCCTAGAATGCCTCAACCGTGTTCAATAGGATTTATATCTGGAGAATTTTCTGGCCTATTCATTCGAAGAAAAGTAGGGATGAGATTCTGAAAATCTCATCCCTACGTCGAAGAGCTATAGTCCATTCCTCATAGCGTACAGGTCGATGAACCTATTGATCAGAAATATAGACCAGACCCTTCTCTGCATCCTCCAAACAGATCACTTTCATGAACACAAATGCAAGATTATTCCAAGTACCAGGTTCTCTCCAGATGAGAGTCCTTCCATTTTCAATTAGTACATTGGAAGTGAGATTAGTTTATGAAAAGCAAGTTCCTCTACTTGTCTAATCCACAAAGGAATTGCTCTGATGTGAACCTTCTATAGGTATCACGATGGTCATCTATCAACGAAATACAAATTAAATTTCTGTGAATATGCAAATTAACATGACAGAGTAGGTTTCTAACAGTTTGAATTGAAACTTTGATATTAGTAAACCCCTGAAAGGGCAATTGCAGTGAAGTAGCCTTTATAATGCTGTATTTTCTGTCCATTGGTAGTTATAATAAATCCACATTTCAAACTGTTTTTGCTGTACGACTTTATTCCGGTTTTCAGCGAATATTTCTGGTTTTCAAATAATGATTTCATAGATTGGAAATTACGCTGGGAAGCTTTTAATGCTCCATCTGCCAGGGAAGATTTCCATCAGGGATCAGAATTTATTTTCATAACCATTCAAAAGTTTTAAAATAATAATTTATATGCTCGAACATTAAAGATCAAATATAATATCATCATATCACCTTTTTATACTTAAAAACGTCAGATGTAGAATAGCAAAGTAATCTTGAAGTAAATCTTCAAAATTACTTTTATATTCTACATTTGATGTTTTGATGTACATGATATTGATTTGTAATAATAAATTACAAAACAATAAGAAAAACTGTGGTATTTAACAATTTGAACTCTGACCATACATTCTAAGTATCCGTTTCAGAAATATCAAAGCAAACTTCAAAACAATTTTTATTGAATATTAAGCTATTCAAATCAAAACAACTTTTATTTGTATATTAAGTACATACTGATTATGTAACTATAACTTTAAAAATACATAAAAAAATTACCTTAAATGTAATATCAAATAGTTTTTAACAAAAAAAAATAAACTGAATTTTTCATTTCCATAAATTCCGAATTCTCATATTATTTCTATGCAACTGTTTAGGAATAGTTGTCTCCATTATTTTCTGTCTTATTTTAAAGCTAGAGAATCAGTAAATAATGTCGAATATTGTATTCGTAAGAAGGTGGTGAAATTATATAAGAAAAAAAATCTAAAAAACCTTAATATGGAATCATATTAAAAATATTTTAAAGAAAATATAGCGCTGACTCACATTTTTGTTTGCTGGAAAAAATAATTACAAACACATATTCATTAGTTGATAAAAATATCTTCTTTGCTAACAATGATAGAACTGCAATATTTTTGCTTTTCAATTTTTGTGAAATTTTCAATTACTTATTGCAATAATTTTAATAACCAGCTTTTGTTCAATAAGAAAATTTGAATCAGTTATTAAAGTGAGAATAAACTTTCCTCAGTGAACACTTGATTTTATAATTCTTCTAATAAAGTCTTCCAGAAGTAACTTCCACCTGCTTTATAGAATTTAAATAAGTTGAACAAACTGTTATACATCCAACAGATGTTTATATTTTCTTACTGTTCCTCTTCAAATATAACTTTGTATTAACAGATATTATAGTCAATAAACTCAAAGTCCACATAGATACATCGTACGGGAAACGCATGTTAGAGTAAAACAATTTGCAATCAATAGTGATCTTCAGTTAAGAATGAGTTCACCCAAAATGTGAAAATGAATTTCAACCTCTATTTTCAAATGATTATTTTGTTGTTGCTAAAATAAAATTATGTTCTCACTTTTCTCCGTATTTACTGGGTCAGTATACCATATAAATTTCATTTTAGTTCTTATTTTGCTTCCCCCACATTTTATATATTGCTATTTTTTGTTGCTAATTTTTATATGCAGACTTCTTATAAATCATTATAAATTAAAATTTCATTGATATGAAATGCTATTTGTGACAAATATTTCATTGTAGATTTTTCACTGCTTATTTAAAAAGGGATATATTTGTCATAGTGCATCTATAATAACGGTTTTTTTTCTGATATGTTTGTAAACCATATACAATATCTAATTCTATATTTCCAACACTTATTATGAAGTTTTTATTATGTCCCAGGAAAATCATATCATACAACCAATTTCAAAAACAGAAGGTCATAATGTCTGAATAATTAACATGCATCAATATATAAAATCCTAGGAGCTTATAAGCATTTGTAACACTTTACTATGAAAAGCATTTTAAAAAAACTATAATAAGCTATTTACATAATTTAAAAATATTTTTCAAGTGAATTACGCGTCTTATTACAATGAACGTTAAACATTTATTGTATCCGAAAAGCTGAAGTATTCACACTCAACTGTAAATGCATTCAATATTATTTACAAAAAATTATTTTTAGTTATTTTAGAATTAGGCTCAAATGTGAACTCGAAACAGCTCACATTCCAGTCAATAGTTAATAATTGTTTTCGCTACTTATTTAGTTCTAATAAAACTTTCAAAATTTTTAAAGGAATCTTGTTTATTTTTCTGCTTTATTAAAAAATTTTAAATTGCTGTGTTAATTGTGATATAATTTAAACTGATATGATATTTCGTCATTTATCTAATTAATATCACTGCTTCCCCTAACTTCACGCACGATTTCAATTAATATTAATTACATATACATTAGAACATTTATCTTAGTTTTTCTTAATTATTTTAATCATAATTTGTATGATTTCTCAAACAAAAATTATTCATGTTTATTTCCTAGTTGTTGCAAGAGAAAGAGCTTATTTCATGTTCAACGATACTTAACCGTACTATAATTATTTCTCAATGTAATTTTAATTGAATGAAAAATAATTAGCTGATAATAATTATTTTACTTTAGTTTTTTTTTTTTTTTTTTTTTTTTTTTTTTTTTTACTCTTGGTGATACCACTTAAATCACGAAAATCTATGAAAATAAATTGATAAAGGAATGGATCTTTATTTTCTTTTACCCGTAATATTTTCAGATTTGTTATAACAATAAAAAACACTTTTTTTATTTAATGAAATATAGAAACAAGTAAAAAGTAAAAAGTTGGTAAAAATTGAAATTTCATAGTTTTTATAAAATATTTTAATTTTCATAATTAAAAGTTCTATTTTTTTATTTAATGGAAGCCCTTAAAAATAACATTTAAAGAAAAATTGAGCTCAATATTTCAGAAAAGCATTTTTCATA
>JAPDSC010147845.1:188266-294017 GCA_026290005.1 Latrodectus geometricus
TATATATATATATATATATATATATATATATATATATATATATATATTGGGGTTTTTTGTTCCAATTCTCATCCACAGCTCTTTACTTTAGCCATATATTTGAGTGTCATGCAGCAAAATAACTTACTGTCCAAATGAATTCTCTTAATTTGTGTTGATGATGTCCAATTTTAAAATTTTTCCTTTAATTATATCACCTGGCTATCTGTTTCAAAAGGACCCTTTTGTAATACTTTGTTTTTGTATCTTACTAATTATTAGATACAAAATTTTTGATTAACCTTATAAAGTATAAAATAAGTGTATATTATTTAGAAAAACACATTCATGATTTTGTTAGCTGCATTTATCTAAAATTCAACTAACAAAATTTTAAAATGTTCATTGAAATAAAAATAAAAATTTTAAAATATTCATTGGCAGATATTTATTTTAACATTAAAAATTTATTATATTAGAAGATATTAATGTAATGTAAAGGACAATAATTTCCATTTCTTTTTAATTTACTGAAATTATTTACTATTCATTAAAAACTTACAGAGCTTGTTTGATGACTAAATCAATAATTGCAACTTTTAGAGCATATTAGCCAAGATAGCAATTGGTTTTATGTAATTGTATCCACATTTTTTTTTCTTTTCTTTTCTTTTTTTTTTTTTTTTTTTTTTGAAATGCTACGATACTATTATATGTTTCCTCAGAAATGTGTCTGGATTACACTGAGCTTGTGTTTTTCAAACAAATATTAGCTTAGGTATATATTATATCACTTATAGCTCATATTAAGAAAATTGATAAAATGATAAAATTAATTTTTATTAATGATTAAGAAACCAACTGATTATGTTTTTTACTTTATATAATGAGAATTAGAGAAATATGTTCAGTGTGTATAAATAATCTCCTGATAGTCAAATGTACAGTTAATAAAAATATTAAGTTTTCAGACAACATGCTTAAATGTTGATTCTGAGTATTTATTATCATTGAGTGCACGATAAAAACATCTAATTGTTGTAATAAATTTCAGTTCATTACAACTTCCAAGAATACTATAATATAAAAATAATTTAAGTAAATTTGAAAAATGAAATAAAAAAAATAATAAATTAAAATGCATTTATTTTTTGAAACTTTATTGAAAAGAGTATGCATATATTAATTAGATTAGACTTGATTTATGTTAGATAAATTGTCATCCTAATTGAAACTAAAATGAATTCAAATTTCTTGTTCAGTGAAGAGAAACCTCTCGCATTTCTTATTTTTTAAGTTCATTATTCTTGAGCAACTAAATTGCAAGTAAGTAATTGACAATTTAAAGAATTAATTAATTTCCCTATTATCTGCTTACTTTCATTGTCAGTAACCGAAACTTAAGTAGGCCTTTAGATTCAGTTTTGTCACTAACCAGTGATAAAACTGAACCTAAAGGCCAAGGACCATTGTAAATCATTTTCATGTCACCCTTTAAATTGCACTCCAGTAGAACCTTTTATGGATAGTGGGGTGTATTTTAATGCTGCAAGAGTCAATTGAGAAAACTCCCAAGCATTCACCCTTATAGATGTGCCTGAAGAATGTAAAAGTGCAGCATCCACCTCCACTTGTTCAACAGTCTCAGCTGGCGCCAAACGGTTAGCACTCCAGTCTTCGGTTCAGAAGTTAGTATTTTCAGAATCCACTTTAAATTGTAGATCCCAATCTAATTAGCTCTTACAAGTAAAAAATGACTGTTGAGTGACAAGCAAGCCAAACCAAGTCAAATCTTCAATAGCAGCTGGGATCTAATCCTTGACCATATGTTCCAAAATGCACAATCCTACCACTGGGCCTTTTTGAGCCCATTATATATCAGTTTGAGTATTTAATCTGATCAAAATTTTGCCAGTAGGCTATAGTATCCCCTTATATTTCATAGTATCCCCTTCCTTACTGTAATGCAGGAGAATATTATATTCTTTTTTTCCCAGAGCTGTGTGGTGGTTTAAAATCAACTCAAATGCTTAATGCCCTGTGTATCTATTTTGATCTCCCTATTGAATGCAATAATAAATGTACCCACAATGTGGTAAAAATTAAAAAGCTTGCAGGATGTACCAGCACCATGATGTTCAAATTATAACTGTTGAATAAAAGAATAATCAAAGAAGTTAATTTAAGTGAAATTTATAGTTAGTCATTCTTAAACACTTAATAAAAATTTAAAAAAAGTTAAGATTTTTTTCTCTTGGCTCATAATTTGCAGTTAAAGATTCCTTTATATTTTTAATTTAATCTATGTTATGTTATTGGTAACTTTGAAAGCATTTGTTTGTAAGATATATTGCTATTGCATAACTGTAATATTTAAAAAACTATTTTATCAATTTAAATTTATGTAAATGTGTTCTAAATGTTTTCCCATAAAAATAGGTACATAAATGATAGAAGATTACATGTAGATTGTAAAATGAGCTTTTCAGCACTAGTGCAACTCCTGGAAGTTTTTTTTTTCTTTCTGGTACCGTGTGGAATCTTGTGGATTCCTGAAAAATAATGGATAGCTCCTAGAAGTTTTAATTTCTCTTAAGATGTTTATTTTTTGTTAATAATGTTTTCAATTTGTGAATATTTTGTATTTTTTTTAAAAAAATTTAAATGTACGAAAAAGCAACAAAATATTAGTTTGTGGTGTCTTTCCTAGATTTAAGCAGAATTATAATACCATGATGGCAAGAGCTAAAAATAGATAATATATAATTATCAAGAAGTATGTTTTGAATGTATGCTGTACAGTTAATTGTTGAATTGTTAGGTCTTATGTCTGCTCTTTAAAATCATACAGATATATGTAATTTATTATACATATTACATAATATTTTAAAATATGAGACATTACATAAAATTAGTCTGAAAATATAAAAGTTTCCTTTCTGATTTTTTAAATTTGATAGGTTAGTGATCATAAAATATAAGTTGTAGAAGAGTTTCAAGGAAGAGAAAGCCAATTATATTGCCTTAAATATGTCTTTTGGAGCTTTTAAAAAGCAAAAATTAGTATCAACAATATAATAATTTGTTAAACAGTTAAATAAAGAGATAAGTCTATAATATAATGATTAAATACTTTTAGAGTTCAAAAATAAATAGTTAAAACTATTTTTTGTGATTATTAAATTGTTCGATTAGAAAATGTTTATTATGATGAGAAAAAAAATTTTTTTTAATGAAAACTTAATATAAGTGATTTTTTATTTTTGTCATCTCAGTTTTGCTTAAGTATTCTTTTAAAAGAAATTGTCTTTATGCTTAAGTTCACAGTAAATTTATAGAAAGGGAGCTATATAATCAACTTTAAAAATATCTATTATTCTATGCAAAAATTTTAGTAATTAATATAAAACATTTGGATTACTTTATCATTTCTATTGTTGCTGAAGGCTCATTTAATTCTTTGCTAAATCCTACAAATACTTTAGTAATAATCATTAATTTTATATTTAATTTAAACCAAGCTTAAAAACTAAATGAAATATTTATTGCTAACATCATTAAAAAATCTATTTGAAAAATATTGTAGTTACATTATTACAAGCATATTTAACTAAAAATAAGAGAGTAATATTATAATCAATTTGTAAATGCCAGTTTCTCTGTGAAAAGAAAATATGAAACCCTGTTTTTATAATATGATAGCTTTGGTTTGTAATTTTTGTTTAATCTATTACAATGTTCTCTAAACATTATTTTTGTTTTGTTTCAGAGTGTTTTGTTTGTGAATGAGATTAACATTCATTCTACAAACAGAGGCATCTACAGTTTGATTTATTTTCTTTCTGATAGTTGTATTACATAAAATTTCCTAATGGCTGATGTGCGAGCAGAAATTCTAGCTGCCAGCAGATCTCGTACTGGTTGGCTTGAGGGATCTATCCAAAATTCTGAAAGTCAACCTTTTGTTAGCAAAGTGAAGTCAAATTTTGAAGAAAAAAATATAAATCAAGACTCCAAGCTGTCATCTAATTCATCTAAATCAGAAACTGTACGTAAGCTGGGAAGCAAAGTTAGTTCTATTGCAACTTTGTTTCAATCATTTTCTCCTAATAGAACAGATTCTCCTAAAACTTGCTTACCACCTATACCAGTTAAAGATGGGCAAAGAAAAGGCCTTCACACTGTTGCAACTTCTGATCAAGAAAATAAATCAGAGTTTGAATCTGAACCGAGACCAACACATAATGATTCTGAAGGTTTACATAAACGATTTAGTAATGCTCGTGCAATATTTGAGCAGCTTGGGGAAAAAAATAAAGATGCTGGTAAGTTATCAGAACATCTAAAGAACCAAAGTATGAGTGCATCAGATTCCAGCTGCTCATCTAAGTGCTCATTTCAAGAGAGAGACAAAACCCCTTGTTCCTCATTGTATCATAATTCTAGTCATTCATCTGAAGAGGATGTACACAGTATACCAGCTTATCAAAAGCATTTAAGTCACAAAATTGCTTCACCTAACAATCAAGATGAAATATGTGGAGATGAAAAAGCTAGACCTAATGTGCTACCTAACATTCAGAACTCTGGAGATTGTCAACAATATTTTTCACATTCAAGTTATATTCAAAGCTCTCCAATATATGAAGAAATTCCTGGTGCCATTAAAGAATGTTCAAAAACATTTAGCAATCAAACATCACGATCCTACGAAAATTCTTTAAAAGGCCAAGAAGATAGCAATGCTAATACTACTACTACTTATAGTGAATGTCTTATGAATTCAGCTATAAATTCAAAAGAATCAAATGTTGATGCTTCCTTTCCTATTTATGCTAAAGTTATAAAAAAGCGATCAAAATCAGTTAATGTTAATAATATAGAGCAAGGACAAACAAGTACAGACTTAAATAAACCTAATACAAGCTTAGATTCAGGTGAGTTTCATTAAAACTTTATTGATTCTAAAAATAACAAATAATTTTGGTACTGTGTTGATGTTTTAAAAGTTATCAATGTATCCAATTTTCCATTATAATATGTTTATAAAAAAATTATTATCAACATATGTATCCATATATCCATATCCATATTATTGAGTATTAGAATTATTTGAATTATATAAAAAAACAATTTCTTCATTTTGCAATAAATGAAAGCTATTTTTTCTAATGCCAAGAAAAATAATTTAAATTTTGTATCTTTTATCCTTAAAAACATTTCTGTAACAAACATAAAATAAATTAATTTAAAACATCTGGCACAGAAATAGATATAAAAAAAAAAAAAAACAATTTAAATTTGAAGTGCAAAAATAATTTTGTACCAAACATGACAATAAATGTGCGGTATGAATTGTTATATGCAAGCAAGTACCAACATTATATCACAGTAACACATTAGAGAAGAGAAACTAAGAATTCCCAATATATATTGTGACTAAAGAAAAGCAGTTTGAGCATCCATGATAAATATATCTGGTGACTACTAGTTGCTTCTTTCTGTATGTTTCATGTTGTATTTGTGTTGTAGTTTTTATCTAAACCAATGTGAATGGAACACATTTTTTCTTTTTATGTCTGTACTCAAAATGTCGTTTGGTAGAAAGTTGATGCTGTTCCACAACTTTGTAATCAACTCTTCTAAATCACGTTTAATTTTTTTTATACAGGGCCATTAACTTCAGAAGTTTATTCCTAGGTGTGTTGTGAATTATCTTGTGTAGTAGCACATATAATCAAGGCAAAAAACACACTTCAAAATTTTTACACCATTCTTATTATAATTAGTAAGATACTTAGACTTAAAATATTTAAAACACATTTGAACCAATTCACTTAATCTTTTGTATAACTTTTATCGTACTTATTACACTTTTATAATATGTTATTGATATTTCAAGCTTCAAATTTAAAATATATAAATTAAATTTTTATATTTCATTCAACTTACATGTGAGATACTAATGCAAAGAAAGTCAAACTTCAATAAAACTCTGATCCTAAATATTTCTCACTAGAAATTAAATTAATTGAAGTTCTCAAATCTACTGCTTTAAATTAACAAATTACAATTTGAACCCACAAAATAAACTTTTTATGAATCTAAGTCCAAAGGTTACTAAATTTTAATCATTTCCATGCACATCAAAAGTTGTGTCATAAAATAATTGCAATTTATTTGTAGTTATATAATTTGTTTTATTAAGAAATCTGTTATATTATTGTAAACTGCTGATTTAGCACTGGATTTCACTTTTGGTGAGTGGGTGGGTTCAAATAGTACCCAACAAAAGTTTTTTTTTTTTTTTTTTTTTGTAAAGTTGAAGGTATTGTCAATAAAAAAAACTATAATATTTTAATTTCTATTTATTTTTAGATTCATCAGCAAAAAATAATTTCCTAATCGTTATTAATTTGTATTACTTAGATGAATATTATTTATCATGTTAAAATAACTGCTGTATACTATTAAAACCACCATAATAATGTGATAAAATATATGATTAACATAATTTTACACCATTCTCTTCATGGAAGCTATTTTTTTTCAACAATTTTTTACTGCTTGAAAATAAAATATTGCTTTTGCTAATCTTAGTAATGAAATGATATTATTTAACATTCAAGAGTTACGTGTAAAGAATACCCAATTGCTGAAGCGTACAACATGCATTTCCAAATTTATTAATTATATTCACTATTTTAAATTATAGTAAGTAAATATAGCTGTATTTTTTTTTTTTAAATTACTTACAGGAGATTTATTTTTCTTAACATTTGAATGGAGTCCATTTTTGCAACAAGAAACATTTTGCTGTATTTCCAACAATTACTTTTAAATTTTTATGTTGAATAAATTTGTTGAATTTTAAACAATAGACCAAAATGTTTTAAATTTCTAATGTTTTAATTATATGAGTAAAATAGTATTATTCATTCTTGTTGAATGTAATAATATATGTGCAGAAAAAATGATTAATTTTGTAGTTTTTTAAATATATGTAGATACTGAAAATATAAAATTAAAAGTCAAATTGTTATAAAAATTCTGTTTATTCATTTAGGATAAAAGTAAAAATTATCAGATTTTTATTTGTCTCTGAATATGTTTACTCTCTTATTCAAGACTCTTTTTAATAGCTTAAATCTTATTGAATAAAATACACAAGTTAAGTAACCATAGTTAATATTTATGATCTCCTTTTGATAATAAATTGCAGCATCTTAATATAATGTCTATTCTATATTTTATAAATATCCCCAGAGAGTATTCTGCAAAGCAGTCTTAATAGTTTTTCATAATTGTATTATTATTTTAAGAAAAATATTTTATGTTTACCCTTTTGTATCATAATAAGCTAATGTTTTAAATTACTGAACATTTTTCTCTTCAAGTTTTATTAAAGCAGTTTAACTTAAAATAATAAATTTAATTTCATGACAAAAATTATTGCTTTTCAAATTATTTTCATCACTGTATAACTGTCAGTTCATTCAATGTTTTGAACACTTACTCATGTTGACAGAAATCTCAACTATCTGCTCTTGTTGGCAGAAATTTTCTAATTAAATTAAGCTTTGTTTAAAAATTTTTTTTCTAAGTTCAATATGTTGAGGAATTCAATAAAAGCATTGATTTATATGATAAAAAATATCTATTCTCTCTCATATTCTAATCAGTCTATTTGTGTTTCTACAACAATGGCTTATCCCAACTAAATAGAAACATACAGTTTTTACATATTTAACTTATTTGTTATGTTTCGGAAAAATATTATACTTACATATTGATTAAATACTTAATATGTAAATTCATACCTTTTAAAGAAAATGTATTTTTTTATATGAAAATAATTTATTATCTTGCTCATTAATGTCACTGCATTATCTTCTTTATGTTTTTAAAATTATATGCTTTACAGGAAAGTTTCTTATTAAAAATTTACTTTCTGACAGTATAATGTTCTAAAAAGTTTTGTTTTATTTCTAGATGTTCCAGTGATTGCTGATCATAGAAAAGCAGATATATCAAATGAAGGATGGAAAAAAATGAGTGCCAATGACCCTAGTTCATGGAGAAAAAAACCATCTGAGAATTCCTGTACTCCGGATGTAAGCATATATCTTATACATTCTAGTTGATACTGAAAATATTCACTTGTTATATAAATGAGATTTTTGTTTCTCAGTTATACAGTATTTTATTTATTAAAAGAAATGATTCAAATTTACATCCAAATGTATATACACAAGCAAAAATTATTCCATTTTATACTATAGTGCTTATCTTCTAAATTTTGTATTCTTTACTAATTTTCTTTAAAATCATGTTTTGCTTGTAATCTTTCAAGAAATAATTCTGGTTAAAAGAGTGAGTCATACTTCATGGGTTTTAGTTATTTAACAAATATCATTCATAATATATTTCGCTAGAAATATAACAAATATTCACATTTAAAATTGCAGAATTTCTATGTTCTCAGATTATTAGCTTTCTATCCTGATGTGTTCCTCTTGTCCTTTTATTTTTTGCTTTTTCACTGCAGAAAAGTATCTGCATAAAGCAGAATTCTTTTTAAGGTTATCTATATTACTTACTATCACATACGTATGCTACTGAATGAGTTATTGAATAAGTGAAAGTTGGTGTGTTTACCAAAAATTTTCATTCATGAGAATTTTTAATGTTAAAATCTTATTTTTGAGGAGGAAATTATGCAATCTGTGTGCCAGGCTTTTTGAAATTTTTTCTAAAAAATGAATGCTTAATTGATTAATCCTATTGTGTTAGACATTAAAGCATTATTTTGGAGATGTAATATACATATCTTGGCTATTAAATGTAAGTTACTACAGTACATGTGTAAAATCCTGTTGATCAGTACAAAAATTGCTTGGAGAATTTGATTTTTCACCAACAATAAAAAAAGTGTTTACTAAATACAATTGGTCATTCTAAAATATTATTCTTTTTTGATTTTTCATTTTACTACTTTTTCATTATTATTAAAAAAAAAAAAAGAATTTAATGTATGTCAATGTTTAGTTATTTTTGCAAATAAATTTCCCTTTTGAACCCCTATATTTACTCATTGAAATGAAAACAGATATCCATGGATTACTAAAATAAAATATTCGAAAAATTTTATTGCAATTCATCTCTGGGCAACCTAACATAGTTTAAATCAAAATATATCAAACAACCTATCTAAAATAATACTCATTTTGACATTTCATTAGACTTACCTTTCTTTGGCTCACCTATTTATTTTGGACTCGTGACTGTACATCACTTTTGAAACTACTCTTTATAATTCTTAGATTCCTAATTTCATGTTATTATATGTCATAAAAGATACTACATATACATGCATTAGCTAAGTTTGAAAAGGGGCAGCATTTTTATATTTAAAATCATTTAAGAATTTTGAAAGTGAAGTGTGATATTCATTATACATAAATGCATATACACGCATACTTTCTAGTTGGCATTGTTAAAACCTGTAATTAATTTCTAATTAGAAATATTGTTTTCTTATATCACAGATCATTCTAGTATCTTATAATTTTTTTATCAATCATACTGTCTATTTCAGTCAAACGAACCTCATGATTTTTATGGAGTTTCAAATGATTTGCGAGATGCAGCTGGAGAAACACTAGCAGAATTTGAAGGACGAGATCATGAACTATTTTTTGTCATGAGATCACAGCGTTCCAATAATTTAGTAAGTATCAGTTTTCGAATGTTCATAGAAATATTTTAATGCCAGTTGTTCCATTACTACCATGCATTTTTAATTTCATTCCATGAGAAAAATTTGCTGAGACTATTTTTGTTTTGCACAAAAAATATTCACATTGCTTAACATTTTTTCATTTTTACATTCAATATTTTGTAATTTTTATGAAAAACATTATTTGTGTAATAAATATGCTACTTAGATTTGAAAGAAATTAAGTTAGTGGTTTTTTTATAATGTAAACTTTCTACTAATTCCCCGTTTATATTCTATTTATTTTCTCCAGAGAAACTATATAGTAAATCTATTTAATAAAATAATTTTTTGCATATTTTATTTATAATTTCATCCTTAATTCTACTTAATTTCAAAACTATGATTGTAATTTTTTCCCTTTCCTGATTTCGTTTGATTAGTTAATTTTAATAAACTAATTTAAAAAAAATACTTTTTATGGTATTTTTTAAAATAAATTGTTAGAGATTCTAATTTTGCTCTTGGAAATATAGTTATTTGTTAAAATTAAATATTTTGTTGCAACGATTGCCTATTTTGCTACAATAAATAAGTAATTGCTAATTTTTATGTTTCCTGTTTGGTTGATATATTTTATTTTCAAAATTTGTGTCATTAGTGTCCCTTGGCTTTATTTTAAAGAAATGTTTTAACATTCCTTTCCAGTTTTATCAATATAAGTATTTGAAAGTAAATTTCATTGAATAATTTTTCCTTTTCTTCATTTTCTACTTGGTTCGTGTTAAAATCCTCATGATTTTAATTTTCTTTTAAAAATTCTAATTTAAATTTAATGAAATTTACCTTTTCTCTTTGTTGTTGCAAATTTAGACCACTAATTTTATTAAGCAAATTTGATAGGTAAATTGTTTTGATTTACATTTTTTGTATACTTCAAAAATCTCCATTTTCTATAGAAGCAGTAGGAACATTAGTAATCAGTTTTTAAAAAAATGTCATGTGTCATTACAGTTATTAAAAATAAAAGAAATTTCTTGCTTTTGGAAGTTAGCTAACATGAATGTACATCAATAACCTTTTACAATTTTCATAGTTTTGTTTACTCATGGAACAAAATTTCATGATTGTTGTTTTACTTTAATGTCCACAGATTTATCTAATTCATGCCCCAGAAAAAAGTATATAAATAACATCACTACAGTCATGCAACATAATAAATAGACTAGTTTACTCACAACTCCTATCATGTAGTTGTTATTTGATATATCCAAATACAGTGCACAATTACTGTATTTTTCTGTACATAATTAATTTGCAGCAGTGTATTATTCATGAAGGAAAAATCGTTACTAATCAGCAGCAATTTTTCAAGGGATTTTATAGCACAAATGTATACTGTTCATATGTTGTGTCACATAAATAAAAATACACAGTATGATTGAAAATATCTTAGATTGTTCAAAAAAATATTTATTATGAAAAAAAATATCAGATATTATTTGGACACATCTAATCATCAAGTGAGATGAAAGCACGTGATCCTATCAACAAGAAGCCAGCTGAACATTTAGCACTCTGGCTTTCAGTTCATGGATTTGTAGGTTTAAATCTCACCTTGGGTGTGGAGGTTCATAATAGTTAGGAATCCACTTTTAACTGTAGGTCTCAGTCAAATTAACCTTCATGTTCAAAAAAATTAGTTGAGAGACATAAAATTAAACACATTGACATCATTGAATGCCATCTGGAGAGAATTCTAGTTGAACTTAATCAATTTTTAGTTTTTAATAACTTTTAAATCATGGCTATACTTTTTTTTTAAATTAAGTATAATTTTGTTAATGTTTAAATGAAAGAAATGGATTATTTTCTAATTATGTATTGGATACATTTTTTTCTTTAACATTGCACATGCTTTGTGTTTACCTTACATTAGCAAGTTTGTCTCTATTTTTTTTAATGCCTTCTCTAAATTTTTGTTCAAAATCTTGTAACTTCGACGCTTTCACACAAATATTTTCAGAACAAAACAGCTCAGTTCAAGACAAAATGCAAAATGGCGAAAGCCAAAAGTTACCTTTTTGAAAAACCCTATTTGTTCTTTAACACAATTGAACAAAACTGATTATAACTGAAATACATCAGCAAAGCCATAGCGCCATCTGCAATTTCTTTTAAAACATAAAAAGCATTTCTTTTAAAACATAAAAAGCATTTCTTTTAAAACTTTATTATAAACTCTTTAGATAGAGAATGTTTTCTATCAAATTATTGACTGCAGTGTGTAATATGCATATGCAAATTCAAAAATTTTTAACCCATAATCTGCAGAATATATACAAGAAAATAAGTTCTTTTAAATGACAATTACCTCTTTGAAAACACTAATGATTAAATTTAATTATTTCATTATAATTATTTTCTGTATTTTTCTTGATTTTTCAACAATACCCCTCAATTAAATCAACCTAGAATCTTCCATAAATCTTTCAGCACTTGAAAGGAAGAATTATTTCCATTCAAATTAAAGCAAGCTGGTTGTTACAATGTTAAGTTTTAAAACCAAAAAATCTTGAAATTTTTATTAAAAAATGATTTCTAAATTTTTTTTAAATATGTATAGTTCTGAAACATATTATTCTTTATTCAATTATTGTGTTGTTCGGTTTTACTTCATCGTATTTAGGATGAAACACGTACAAATCATAAGCTCAATGATTCATCAGACTCAAAAGTTGATTTCATGACCAAAGAAGAAGCTGATCATTTTTTGAGCAGGTAAACTAGCATATTAAAATAATTTAATGTTCTAAATTTTGGAATTTTTTTAAAATTAAAAATGTGTTTGAATTACAATTCCAAATTGTATACTGTTTCTAAAATTTATTCTTTCCATTATTTAAAAAAATAAAGTTGGAACTTATGTTAAAGAAATATGAACTTTGCTATTATGGACTTTCTAGTGTTTAAAATATTACATTTTCTATTATTACTTTTTAAGTAGACTAATTTTTCAATTTATTTTTTCCAGAGTTTTCACACTTTATGTATATTTTTATAGAAGATATCTCTTAAATTATATGGTATTTAAAAAAAAAGTATTTATGAAGTAGGAAATTTAAATGTTAAATTTTATAAAATGAAAAATTTTGCTTGAAAGCAAATGTGTCATTGTTCAATAATTCTAAGATTTGATTAATATCTCTGATCACTCTTTCAAACCAGATGTCATTTTCTGTAATTTGTTATTTCTTTTTGAAATAACTTAATTGATTTTCCATGGAAAATCAATGAAAGTTTACTAGTTATTTTAACAGGGGTTAAAATAGAATTTTTTTCAAAAGTAATGTTTTATGAGAAATTTTTAAGTGTGTAAAATTTATAAATCAATATTGTAAAAAAATTATTAAATACAAGAGACAATTCTCATGACCAGGTTTATGGGAAATTTAACTGATCTACAGTGTAGGTTTGTCATCCTCTTCACACAATCTGCATATTCTGTTATTAGACTGATTGTGATATAACCTATGTTAATCTGAAAACTTTTTGTTTCCCTTTAAATGGTGGTCCAAAAGCATATCATCAATTGGTGTTAGTGGTACGTCACTTGCACTATACTTTTTAATTCAATTTAAAAAGCACCATGCTGTAAGCAGTATTCACATTGCCCTACTTTTGAAACTGATTTAAGAAATATTAGTTTTCATTCTTAAATTTATTGTCCATTAATTTTGTAAATTATATGATACTTTTTTAATTTTTTATAGTTGAGTACACTTTTTAATTATTTTTGCAAATGCAACATAATTTTATGGTGCTTAATTTTTACTTTTATACATAATTTTTATTTTATTTTTTTCAAATTTTGCTTCTCTTAGATTTATTTTGAATGACTTTGTTTGCTGCAAGGAAAGTCTTTTGCTAAGACTATCTAATATTGATATCCATTCAAATATATTTTGCTGGTTACTTCTTCTCAGCCAGAATCTGTAGAGTACACTTCCAAAACTTCTTTACACGTTTCCAAAAACTTAAAATTAAACTTCCTAAAAATGCAATCACTAGTTGATTACTCTTTAACATGTATAAACGATCCTATTACTGATCTTTTGAAGATTAGTGGTGTCAAATGTCTATTTTATGCAGAAAATCTGGAATTTGGACTAAATATCCCAAAAAGCAAGCTGAACTACTATTGAAATTTCTGTAAATCAAACTTTAAATAAATTAGGCAATTTGTGTCATGCTAATAATGTGGAAGTAAATTTAGAGAAAACTGTATATCAAACTTTTTCTCTCACACACAAATTAATCAAGCTGAACATTTTACCAAAACCTTCCTGTGGCTGGTGTGTTCTTCAGACTAACTACTTCTCTTATTTGGGTGTAATTTTTGACATTATGGAAAGAAAAAAAAAGAAAAAAAAAAACTGAACAAAAGAGAATGTTTCAAATATATTGGAAAGTAGCAATCAAGAGACTTACTTTAATGAAAAGAATAGCTGGCTGCAAGTGGGGGTGCTGTAGAAGAACTCTAGACAGTAAAATTTATATTTTGTCACTTATCACTTACTGTTCCAAATCTTTGAAAATGGAAAGTAAACGGGTTATTAATATCTTAGAAAAATTCTATAATCCTTCGACTTATCAGAGAGCTATTAAGATAATTCAGATTGATGCCCTTCTGATGTCTACCCAACATATGAGCATTACATCAGTTATTAAAGAGGCTTTAATGTTATTATGAGAATCGATCACAAGTTAACCAGATTTCTTTCCCTTGTGGAATTGTCCTGTGTCATTATATACACATAACCTTAAAACTCAAAACAGCTTCCTTCAGAAAGTGTTTGAGAAGAAATAAGAAGTAGGGTTGTATTAGGAGAGGGAAAATCTCATCAATTCACAAAGTCCAACTGAAGGAAGTACATTTTCAGGATAAATCTCTCAAATAATATATCTGAGAGAGAGAAACAGATGACTTTATTCTAAAAGCTGTGGTTTTGGAGATAGTACATTAATTAACCCAGAAGACAAATGGTTGCACTTGTTTACAGATGGCTCCATGTTGACTGATTGTATCTATGCTGGCATCGTTCGTAAGCTCCTCTTATTGTACACTCCTGTTGGAAGGTATAAAGTAGTCTTTGATGTGGATATTTCAGCTATTCAAATCACTCTGTCACAGCTCTAAAGTCAGTTTGAAAATAATATGTGTATATTGATATGTAATATTTGTATTTCGGATATATATTATATACTGCAAATTATTATCTATGTACTTGTAAAAATTAATGCATTAATAATTTTTTTTTATCAAATAATTAATTTTTTTTCATATTTGAAATATTTAATACTTCATAAATGTTATTGCTGTGAAAAGCTCATTTTCTTATAAAATGTTTTTTCTAATTTTTGGATTTGAATTCAGATCTCAAGAGGAGAATTTGGAAAATCATTCTGCTCTCAATGTAACTAATTTACATAATGTTGTGGATAGTGATCAATCTGAAACTTGGTCTGTTCCAAATTCAACTACAGGTGAAACAGATGATGATGATTTAGGCAGTGATGGCTACAATAATACTATTGCCTTTCCTCCAGGAACAAATGTGTTATATGAAGATATTAACTATCATATTTTACCTGATGGGCATTTTATTACTGAATTACCTGGTCTCGATGAGGAAAGTGATGATGACGATATATTTTGTCCTGTTCCACCAAAGAAGAAAACTAAAGTTCGATTTAATTATGATCCTATCAAGGTAAATGACAGTTTTCATTCATTTTCATTTGACATTTAAATTTAATATTATGTAATTACTATTATAACATTTATTTAATATATTTTTTATGAGAGTTAATGACTTTTTCACTAACAAAAAGTATATTTAGTAGCATCTATAAACAAATCCACATTTCAGAAATTTTAATCAAAAAATTTGTTTCATATTTCTTGTAAATAAATTGCAATTCTTTACCTTTATATTTTTTTTATCTTTACCTTTTACTTTCATATTTTCTTTTTAAGCATACATTTCTTACATGAGAAATTAATATTTTTGAGATCCACATTTTATGAAAATAAAAATGAAATAAATTCTTTTTAGGCTGTCAGATAAATTGTTTTGTTATTCTAGTTTCTTACTTAAAATTTTTTGTTAAAAAATTTTATTTTTTATTGAATAAACTAATTTATATTTGGATAAATATAGTCCAATTAATAGCTAAATCAATTAGTTTTCTATTCTGTTTAATAGTAATTAAACTGCTTAACTGAAGTTATTACTAGTATATAATATCTGTAATAGGCTCTTGTGTAATAACTTTAAATTGAAAAAAAAAACTGTATGTTTAAATTAATTGATATTATTCTTTTATGTAATATTTGTAAATTTACCAATTTTTCTTATGAATGATATGTAATCTAAAAATTGTATTTTTGTAATATTTGATAGATTTTAAAAAGAGGAATTAATGTATTTGGAATTCTGCTTCATTTTATTTATGAAATAAATGAAACAAACCTTAATGACTTAAAACTATTAAAAAAGCTTATAATTTTGTAATTTTTCTATCTCAGCAGATGTGAAAATATTTTTTCATTACATCTTGTTTGAATTATCACTTAGATTGTGGGTTTGGGGATTACATATTATTGAAAATTATTGATATCTGTTTTTTCTCATATAAATTCATCTAGTTTGAAAATATTTGTATTAAAAGCAGTTTTTTTTATTAAATGTGCTATTCATAGGTGTATAGTACTCATTCTGTTGATGATTATGATCGTCATAATGATGATGTTGATCCTGTAGCTGCATCAGCTGAGTATGAGTTGGAAAAACGTATTGAAAAAATGGATGTTTTTCCTGTTGAGTTGGTAAAAGGTTAGTCTTTAACTATGATGTTGTATATTTGTTTTAAATTTTTAATTCATCTGTACAAAACTGATATAAATGATTATTAGATTTTTTTTCAATTAGCATTAGAAGGCTGATAGTAGAGTTTCCCAGTTGAATAGTGTGTGTTCTAACTTTTACTTGAATAGTTTGTAGGTTTCAATCCCACATCAGATATAAATGTAAGGATTTGAGTCTGCATTAAACTGTAGGTCTCTTATGTGTTCAAATAATCAGTTATCTTATGTGTTCAAAAAATGAATGTATAGTGTCAACCAAATCAAATCAATCAGTTGGCTGATGAGAATAGAAGTTTGATCCATTAAAAACAAATAAAAAGTGTAGAAGTTCATTGCATTCAAAATATTCCTGCTGTTAAACTTAGCAGTTTTTATGGTGAGCAGATATATGCTATATTTAAATGGTTTGATTTTATATTATTTTAATTTTGTATATGAATTATAAATGTTAGAAATAACTAATTACAGAATTTTAATCTTAGTGAATCAATTTTCCATTTATTAAAATAAAGTTATATCAAATTTTGCTTTATAATTGTTATCAATGTTATTACTTTGCAGGCCTTAAGTTTCATTATGAATTTAAAAAGTAACTATTTAGCAATAAAGAACAAGTGTCTGATATGTATTTTTTTAGTTAAATTAATATCTTGATCTTAATTTCTTTTAATAAGTAAAATAAAGAAACATTTACTGCAATTTCACTTTTTAGAAGTAAATTTGCAGCTTTTTTATTACTTTGACTATTTTCAGCATAATTTAATATTCATTATGAGATATTTATTATCTTTATTGCAAAAAATATATTTTTTCTAATATTGTTTTTAGAAGCTTAAAATCTTTTATGGTTTGATTATTGTCTGATATTATGAAAACACTGATATGATTTCTTAAGAAGTTGAATTACAAATGTCTAAATGGAACATTTTTCCTTTATTTATGATTATATTTAATATTGTTTCAATTAATGTTCTCATTTTATTGAACATTATATTACATTTGAAATATTTGCATACGTCGTATCAACTGCAACATTTAATATATAAACTAAGTATAGTATAATAGGAACTAAGATTTACATTATCATCTGCATATTGGAAATAATTTATTTTTGATTATTAAGTAAAAATATCTTGTGTGCTTTTTTTACTATAAGAAAGTCAAACTTCTTGTGTACCACAAATTATGCCACTAGGCATACAAAAGTATTCAGCCAGGAAAACTATTACAAGACAGCAATAACAGGAGAACTAAAGATTTGAATGACAAATTTCTGTAAAACAGTAATTGCTTCAATACTCCCCAAAAGATTAAAAAGAAACCAGAAACCAACTAATGGGGAGATGCTATAATTCAGTTCAAAAATCTATTCTGGCACTGGCAAGCTCTAGTAGAACAAAAAAAGTTTTTCTTAAAATTTAATTTTTTGGTGCAGCTTGTCCTTTTTGGACCTTGTGCCACAAAACCCAACCAACCAACTAGTGGAACAAAAAATGTTCAATATCTTCCAAGGTGTTGCTACAAGTACCAAGTCTTCTGGCCATATTTTCTTATACAATAAAAAACTGTTTGTATTTAACTTTATAGTTAAGTCTGTTATTTTTAAGTTCAATTTTAGTTTTCTTAAAAGCATGGAAAAACATTTTAACAAAGATAGTGTAAGAGTTTTTTATATTATATACTTCTTTATGAATAGGACCTGAAGGCTTAGGCCTTAGTATAATTGGAATGGGTGTTGGTGCTGATGCTGGCTTAGAAAAACTGGGAATATTTGTAAAATCTATTACAATTTCAGGTGCTGCTCACAAGGATGGGAGGTAATTTGTTGCTTTTATAATTTAATACCGTTTTTTTCATGAATTTAATATGAACTACACATAATAAGAAAGATGCTTTATAAGTGTCTTTTTAACATTGATTTACTTTCATTTAAATTTGAAAAACCGTTTTGTTAACTGCTTACATCCTTCACATTTTCTCATGCTATCACATGAGGGATGCCTCCACATGGAAAATGGTCATTTTCCAACTTTTATTTTTCTTTATCAAATATCTTGTTTTATATTAAAATCTATAAAAAACATGTTGGATCATTTACAAGATTATGAATTGCATTTCTAAACTTGAGCTGTGTTTAGCTTCTCCACATAATTTACAAGTGTACTTTTAATTGAAATACCTTTCTGAAATGGTTATAATTATATTGATAAAAATTTTCTAAATGACAAATAATAAATCAGGAATATCTGGAAAATTGTATGCTTTTTTACTGGTAAATTTAATATGAAAAATAGGAAATTACATTGAGACTTTAATATGAAGGTGTTTAAATAATTCTGTTTTAGCAATAAATATTTACAAAATTTATCTGAAATTTATTTTAGCTGATATAGTATTATGTGTCTACTTAATAATTAAAATATTAATTTAACTTAAATTTATTTTTTTATTTTTAAATAATTATAAAATTCTTTTTGAAATAAAATGTTAAAGATAACATTTTATTTTTAAGAAAGTTAGCACCTTAGGTTTTAAGGAGAACAATTTACATTCTATATATGTTGATTATTTTTAAGCATTATTATATACACTACTATATTAGCCAATTTTTATTATACTCACACAGTTCTTAATATGAATTTGAATTGCAGCTGTAAATTCATTCAGTCTCTATTTATTGGGAATCTGTTCATAATGTGAGTTCCAGAATGTCTGGGTTATCATTTTTACGGAAGACTTGAAATTGTGTATCTGTAAACATATATGGTTTTCACATGTTGTGCATACTGCAATTGAAACAGTGATTTCAAAAAAATTCTTTATAATCCAGTTGAATTTCTCTTGATTTTCTTAATAATGAAAGGCTTGGGATCATTTTGTTCAACGAACTTATTACCAGAAACAAGATTGTCTTATTTTTCTTGGAAGTTCTTTTTGATTTGAAATGATTTCTTTTGAATTAAATAACGTTTAAGAACATCTTTAGTACTGCCACATTGCTTTACAATTGATTTTGAACTGTTAAGTATTTTCATATTGTTGCTGAGATGAAGGTATTTTTAATGTCCTCATAAAAGGACCTTTTCATTCCTGAAGCCGATCAGATTTAACATTAACTTTGAAAGATTTTTAAGGAGTAAAGCTATTGTTGGACTATTAGGTATAGAAATATTACATTTTGTGTACAGTTAAAAATTTCATTTTTAATAAAAACCCTTTATTGCAGATCTACTTTTTATATTTAAAAATTCATTGTTTTTAATAAATGACTTTTGGAATGTTATATTAAAATTTTTCTGGATTACTATGTTTTTAGTGCTGCTTAGAACTTATTAAAAGTTGTGTTAGTTCTTATTCATTGTTTGATGTTTTGAAAGAAAATTTTTCTTAAGCTATTAAATACTTAACTGTTGCATTAATTATATAGAATGCTGTGAATATTCATGATATTATTGCTCTTTTTATTTAACTCAGTTATATAAACCTGATCTCTTAAAGTGACCAGGCCAAATTAAATTTTATCTCTTAACTTAAATTTCATTTGACTGTTAAAATTGCAACTGTGAATATTAATTTTATACTATTTTTTTGTACTGTAAAGTTTGATTATAACCTTTTTTCTAATTTATTTGTTAATATTTTTATCATATTAATTTCCAAATGACTTCTCATGTGAAAACTTAATACTTTTATAAAACTGTTAGTGACATATTAGTTTTAGTTTTTGTCTTTGAACTCAATTGTTATTTTCATTATTTACTTCTTAACCATTCATTATTCAAAGCATTACATGTTCCATAAATATTATTAATATTATCATCTACATTTTTGTCATCTCCAATATTTTTTCTTTATAACTTAGTTTTTAACTATTTATTCAAGATTCACACATTCCTAGCTTTAAGTATAGAATTTTACTGGTGTTACATATTGCTATAAGTTGTTTCTACTTGGCATAGAATTTTCTATATATTTAACAGTTGAATTTCTTATGCTAAAGATTAGTTTTGCAGAATTGCTCATTGAGAACTAACTCTGAGACTTCTTTTTATGCTGGATCATTTCAGAGGACTTATTTGGTCCATATGGAATTTATTCGGTTCAACTTCTTTTAGGTTTGATAATTTTGTAAGAATCTGATTTGGCTTTCTGTACTGTTAAAATATAATATTTTTAGTAATGAAGAATTTTTATGCCAACTATTCACCGTAGTTAAATTTTCTTTTACTTTTCAAAATCATGTAAAGTAGCCAACATTTTTTCATTCATGTAAGTCATTTTAAACAATAATTCAGTTAGATCATCAGCTATTTTTTTTTATCACGAGCAGAAAAGTATGTCAAATATTTCAAAGAGAATATTTTTTTTTTGGCTAACCAATAATCTGTCCTTATCATCTTTACCAAACAACTTTTATGTATATAATTAACTGTTAGCAACTAATTTAACTTACCTGGTATTCCAAACAATTCCATGATTTTATTTGTCTTCTCTTCTATTTTGATCTGAAACATAGTTTTATAATTGAAACATATTAAATATTAAAATTTTTAATTCTTCAAAAAGTTCAGTTCTCTGGCATCATGTAACATTTTTGATAAAACTTAATTGAATAATTTTTTATGTGACGCAGTGTCTTAATATTTTTTAAATACAAAATAAGTTATGAAATTTAGCAGTACAACAATGTACTTATATTTACGTTTATTGATTGTTACTTTACATATGGTTATAAAATGATAAATCAATTTGAATGCATTAAGTGATAATACATGTTCCAAAACAGCATGATTAGTTAAAATTATTTTCTGCTAGACGAAAAAATCTATTTATCAACTAATTCAATTTCAAAAATTTTTTCCTTTGTTATTTTAAAAGCATTATTTTATAACAATAAAAATGTCATATATTAATGACATTTTTATTGTTATAGTATTATTTTTACATTAGTGTTTTACATTTTTGTACTTAGAAACTTATCAGCAATATTTTTTTATAAAAAATTAATGTTTTATAAATACTACTGAAATAGTAAGAAAGCAGTTTAATTGATTAATTTGTTTTTTATTTATGTTGCTGAAAATTTATTAATTACTATCTTATGAGATTTGTGCTATGATTAACATTTTCTTTTTTTGAGTAAAATAATTCTGATATTTTGACACATACTGCATTTTTATCACTGAAATTTATTATTATTTCTATTTTTTAAAAGTTAATGTTGCTACAGTAACCCAATCCATTATTTAGAATTGCAGTGAATGATCAAATCATAGAAGTTGACTCAAAATCTCTTGTTGGTGTTACACAAGCATATGCAGCATCAGTTCTTAGAAACACATCTGGTGTAGTCAGGTATGCTGCTTTGTATATATAGATTTATGCCATTTTTGTAAATAGTTTAAATTTCAAATTTGATTTTAATATAAAAAAGTTTAAAAAGGTTCACAAGAAGTACACTTTTTCTTTATATTTCATTTGATATTATTTTCAGGAACTTCGTTACTAATCTAATTTTTTTTATAATGAATTGTGTTTGTCATTTTTTTTCATTATTCATATTTTAACAAAATGTTTACATTGTAATGAATTTTATTACCTTTTGTTTGTTAATTTGCTGTTGAGTTTAAAAAATTTGGTTAAATTTTTAATAACAAAATATATTATATTCTTGTGCACCAGCTGAGAAACTGCTAACAAATCAAAAGCTGATGTTACTTATTGACAAAATTCAAGATCTAAGAATTTTCTCTGTTTCATGATATTTTATATTTTTGTCATTCTATAAAATTTTCCTCTTCAATAATTTTACTATTTTGCTGCTTTACCAATGAAATTTTGCATATACAAATAAAAGAGCATTAATTTCATTGAAAGTTTCCATAAAATGGTTTGAAAGTCTCCATTAGTGCTTAGATTGAAGTACTTTGTTTTTCAGTTGCATAGGAAAGAAATGTTCATGCTATTTATATCTTTAAAAAGAAGATTACATTTATAAGGGAAAGCTGACAAAAAAATTAAAATTTCTTGATTTTTAAGTTTCTAATTTCTTTTATGAACTAAAAGAACATTTGAGTTTAATTGAATAATCTTAAAGTGAAATTGATTCTACTTTGGATGTCTTTGTATTAAATGAAAATAGACTAATAATCTTAATTTATTTTGTATCCTGATTAGAAACTTCAACAATTTTGGTAGTAATTTTTACCATTTAAAAAAACCTCTTAAAAGTTTTTCATTAATTGATGACAGTGAGCATCTTATCAAGCAAAATGCTGTAATATGTTTAATGTAATTGTTTATTTATAAATAACAGTTTTTGTTTTACTAGCTGAATAAAATGTAAAATTGACAAAAGTTTTACTAAATAAAATGTGAAATTGACATTTTATTGTATAACTCTACTCGGGTTCTATTTTGATTGTTAAAGGTTTGATGTTTTATCTTTGGAAGTAGTCAATATTATTTCTCAGAATAAATAATTGTATCAATGTTTTGATGTAATGTATGATTCTGCTTGCTGAAACATGTTCCATATTAAAGATGGTAGCGTGTTGCATTCAGAAGTCTTTAAAAAAATATCAAGAAACTCAATGTTATTTCGGGTGTGTTGTTAAGTAGTTGAAAAATAAATATACTAATAATAGAAATACCCAATGTGTAAAAAAGTTTTGTTTTGTTCACTCCATTGAACTGCAAAATTTTCTTCCATTTATAAAGCATGTTTTTGCTGAGCATTTAAAATACGAGGTATAGATAGAATGTTCCTAGTCTGAAAATTGTAGGGCAAGTTTTTTTTTTTTTTTTTTTTTTTTTGCTATTCATCATATAAACAAAGCACTTGTTGAATAAATTTTTTTGTACTTTTTCAAATAGCTTTGTTTTATTTTACTTTAATTTGTCTTGTGTTTGAAATATTTTGCATTTATATACCCTCTATATTAGCCTGTAACTTAAAATTATTAAGCTAATCAATCACAATATTACTGAATAATCTATATAAATTCATTGCTTATTATGTAATTTTTTCATCAATTCTAAAAATCAAGAAATAAATATTGCATTGTATCTACAGTTCTGTTTGTTTGTTTGGTAGAGCATGACTCAGGTCTAATTACAGGGAAGAATGCTAGTGCAACAACAGCAACAGTTCTGTTTGCTGTATTAATAATAAGTAATTTCTTTGTAGGTTTTTAATAGGCCGGGAAAATAGTTCAGAAAATAGTGAAATAGCTCAATTAATTTCACAGTCTATTCAAGCTGATAAAGAGCACCAAAAAGCATGTGGATATCAGGTAAGATTATTAGATAAGAAATATTTTTTCAGTATATGCAGTTAAGTGAAATTCCTTATGAATAGGTAATTGATATTTTTGTGTTCTTAAGTATTTGTTTCTGCAAATTTTTCTTTAATATTTTGTGCTTCTAGTGTGATAATTTATTCCTAATTAAAATATTCACTTATACAGTAAATATTTTAATTACAGTTAATGTCAAACTCAACTGTACAATTTCACATCTTTTTTGTGGATATTTTTTATTTGCTTTAAATGGTGTGAGCATATCCCTTTCTATAATTTGCTAAGTCATTTTAATTTATTCTAGTGTTAACCCCTTCCCGGCTTTTCCCGAGCTGGACTCGGGCAAGCGAAATGTACCATTCTGGCTCATTCCGAGTGTAGCTCGGGCACTGTGAAAATTAACACTGCACTACCAGTCTTTCCCGAATTATTTCAAATGTCCTTTTTTTGGTTTCGGATGCTTTTATTTACTATTGTTGCTACTAGATGGCACCACTATGCAGTGTTTTTGAGCTGTAGATTTAAGATAGGAGTAGAATCTGCCATGCAGAAAGCCAACTTTACAACTTTACTTTTTTTCTACTTTTACTCATTTATTACTACTCATTTATTTAAATAGATATTTTCACATTTATTTTTAGGAAATGTTGCATGCGAATGATGCTATTATGTTTAAAAAGATATGTATGTATGAAAATAAGCATAAAAAAAGTGACATTTTTTTATCCGTAATCCCGAAATAAAATGAGCCTGGAAGGGGTTAAAAAGAAATTAAAATGATTTTCCACTGAAAATTTCTTTTGTATAATTACTTTCATTTTCATAATATAATTAATTATCTTAAAATTTTAAAAAATATTTTAAGTTTTATTTGTGGGTGATGAGAAAAAACTTGTTGTAAATGTTGATATCTTAATCATACAAAATTTGATAGTAGTGATATTTTACCAAAATTTTGTATAATTTCAAATATAATGTATGTTAGTGTTAACCATGAATGTATTTCCTGAAAAGTTAGTATACAAATATAATTCTAAATAGATACTCATTTGCTTAAACTGGAAACTTATATTGTTTTAATGTTATTTTTACTCAAAAATAGTATAAATAATTTAGTCTATTCTATTCCGTACTGTAAAAATGACATTCTGAATTATTATTTTCTTAACATTTTTTAAATTATCTTAACGAAGTTGACTTGCAAGAAAATGTGCTTGTTTATCTGTTTGGAATAGATACTGATATGTTACTAAAATTAAAAAATAAGTATACGGCTACACTGAATACAGTAAAATGCTGAACAATAAATTAATGTCATTAATAATTATATTACATTTCTTATATGTATTAGAGAGATGAAGATCAAAGTGGGGATAGCTCTCATTTATCTCAAGGATCTACTCCTGAAGAAGGTGAAGATGCTCCTACAGTGGAAGTTTTCGATCTTACCAGTGGCAGTAGTGGTTCATTGTCACCAGATACAGATGTTGAAACATTACGTTCAAAATTGAAAGAGGTTTTATTTCGATTTTTAATTTTCTTATGGTTCCAATTTTAGATTTATCAATGTATTTTTTTTCTGATTGTGTATGATTGAATATTGTTTTAAATATTTCATGCTTCTTAAATAAAAATAACTTGTTAAATTTCCATTCACTAGACTTATTTTGTCCAGATATTTTATTAAGTTTTTATAAAAGAAATTACAGAGCTTTGAACAATAAATTGTGCATCTGACAAAAAGCTTGCTACTTTTTTCATTTATTTATATTGCTTTATTAAGGTTGTATGTTATAACTACTATTCATATGTTTAAATTCAGAAACAAAAAAAATCTAAAAGTGTAATAAATTTTTAAATATATTTTTTGTATTTTATAAATATTTCAAGCAATATTTTGTACTTATGATAGGTGCAATACCGAAGTGCTGTTGCTGAAGCGGATCTGCAACAAGCCAAAGAAAAGGTAATTTTGGTAGTTTCATTTGTTTTTGTGTAGTTTGAGGTGAATAATAATAAGATATTGCTAATTTAGGAAATTCATGGTTAATTAAATCAATTAATGATATCGGTTATCTGACCCACCATATTGGAAAAAATTGTTTTTTTTTTTTCTAAAAAGGGAGTAAATGACTTATATTTACTCTGACATGCTCATGCATTATTTATTTGTAACCAATCTTTCAATTTTTTCTTTTTACTCATGCTTTGTTTTGTTATTCTGTACTTGTCCTAAAAATTATTTTTCCTTCTATATGTACTAAAAAAGGTAAAAGTAAAAAGTTGTATTTTCTGACATAATTGTGCTGTTTCAATTTATTACTATTTTTTTAAATGAATGTTTTGTATAATTAAGTCATAGTATTATTAATACATTAATATAGTACATTAATTTATGCATCATAGTTATTTAAAATAATAATTGTATTATAAAATAATTGTTTTATTTATATCCATATTTCTTATGATATTAGGGATTTCAGAAATTTAAAAACTTTATAAATAAATAAAGGTCAGAGAAAGATATGTGCATATTGTAGCATTGTAATATTAATATTAGTTATTTTTTATTAATGGAGGATATATATTTCTAGTTTTGTTAAGTGGAAGAATGATTGAAAAAAACAAAGAAAATTCTATTACTGATATTCTAATTTAAAATAGTCAGCTTTATATTTCTTTGAGTAATAAAATTTGCTATGTGAGCACAGAGTATTAGCTTCAGCAATAAAGTTTTTTGCAATTTGTATAGTGACAGTGATACCTGATTCACAATTGGTTTTATTTAATTACATATAATCTTTTAAAACCTTAATTTTTTTTTAAATAAATTTGTTACTTGTAATTTTCCATGTACTAAGCTAAATGATTATTTATTGTAGTTGCAATGTGTTGAAAAAATGGAGTCTGAACGCCAAAAAATGTTGAAAAAAATTGAAAGTTTGCAACATCAAGTAAATGAAAAGGAAATAGCTATGCAAGCTGCAAAACAACAAATTGAAGAATACAAATTTAAAGTAGGTAAAGCACAACAACAACTTCATGATTTGGAAAGGAAATACAGCAAAGCTAAGAAAATAATAAAAGAATTTCAAAAAAGGTATTAATTTCTTAAATAGATGACAAATTATCAAATATATATGAGAAAATGTGTGAATTATTCTGCAAATTTGAGTTGTATTGAATTACATGTGTGCAACAAATGTTCTTGCTCTTATTACAAAAATGGGGGTATAATTTTAATTCAGTTGCATTAATAATTTAGTTGCATTATTTGAAAAATTATTTAATTATATATATTAGATTTTTAAATATATATAATAATAAATATTATAATGATTAAATACATTGAATATATAGTCTATAAATGTTTATTATATGCTTTGATTTATTTTTGCTTAGGATCAAATGCAAATTTGGTGTCATGAAATAATATTGTTTTTTATTAATTAAGTAAATATTGAGCTTATGGTAGTTTTATGTTAATTCTATTTGTGTGTTTATAAAAAATTAATAATCCAATATTTTAAATTATAATTATCAAATAATAACTTTAGAATTATCTGGTGCTCAAAATTTTGACTATAAATTTTGATTCTCTCTCCTTTAAAACTTGTCAATTATTATTTTTTTTTTTCATATGTTCATATTTTTATATTTTGCATTATAAAAATACCTAATTTAGATTATTTAAGCATTAGGTAATCTAATTTAAAATTGAAATAGAGTTCTTAATGTTTAATATATCACTTCAATTTAATAATAATGCAAATGAACTGAGATAATTCTTAATATTATGTGATCTTTTTTTACATACTAAGTTCCCAAAATAACCCTACTAATCATTGATGTTATGAAGAAACAATCAGTCACTCACACACACACTGTTTTTATAAATATCCATAATTTGCAAAATCATTATTGGTTTTAAAGGATGTTGCTTGTATTATGAGCATATTCCAAATGTATTCAGTGAAACTATCATCTGAAAATTTTTGTTACCAAATTATATAGTTTAGAACTGCATAGAACTTTTATGAGATTATTCTAGAATAAATGTGGTCTAATGACATGTACATTTGTATTCCTGGAAAATCTTGTTTTATTTCTTGGGAACTATAAAATTTGTAAAATGTGGTATATTGTCTCTGAGATGCTGAATATAAAAATATTCAGTCAACAATTGATAGAATTTGACCTTGTAATTCAATTCTTATCATGCAAATATATCTTGCATTATAGTTATCTTGCTTAAAGTATTTTTATGTTACTATTAGCACATAATAGTTAAAGTTTGTTGCTTTAAAAAATATATTTTGTAACTAATATAGTTTTCACATTATAGTTTTAAAACTTCTATGTTGCCAGTGGCTTATTTTCTAGTAAAGATATGATATGTATGTCATATGAAATCTGAGAATTGGTTGAAGTACATAATTTTTTTTCCTGATTCTTAGGAAATGTGCTTTGTATAATTTGAAAAGATTCTTTTTCAGTATACTATAAACATTGCAAAACTTTACTGCTAAACTTTTAAAGCCAAGTTAGCAGCTGAATAGTTAGCGCTCTTTCCTTTGGTTCAACAGTTCATGGGTTTAAATCCCACATTGGACTTGCATATTCTGAACTACTACAAAAATCCATTAAACTGTAGATCTCAATCTAATTAACTCTTGTGTGCAAAAAATTACCATTGAGCTGCAAATAAATTAAACCAGTGTTTCAAAATCCAAGTTTTATTGTAATCTCAGAGATAATATACCTGCTTATTCTTGAAAAAGAATTCCTAACAAATTAACTATTTTATTTAAGGAACTCGATAAATCCCTGGAGTTAGATTAAACTTCCTTCTTAGAATTTTACAGAAGCTCTCTTACATCAGTTTTTATTGAAAAATCAAAATACATTTTTAATAAATTTTTTCAAATAATTTTAAAAATTTATTTTGCTGGAAAAATGTTTTGAGTTCACAAAATTGCTTTTTCAAAATCTATTTTTTTATTTTACACTCTGATTTGGTGATAGTTTTTGTATAATTTGATACCTTTACATTAAAAAATAAAAAGTGGACATTCTTTCAAAATAAGAAAAAAATTATTTAGGAATATAATTTTACAGTTTTGATGGGGTGACTGATTGACTACATCAAATATGTTTTATTAAAGATTCATAGAACTTCAGTATAGTTCATTCTGAGCATTGATTTACAAATATATAGCTCCTAGAATATCAGTTTTATAAAACTGCTCTAATTTCAAGTTCATAATCAGACTTTGCAAAAGTACACTATGATATTTGTACTTAAAGCTATTGTGTGATATACTTTGGTCCATAAAATGTAAGACAGAGGTTAGATTAGGCATGAGAAACACAAATCACTTAAAGATTTGTTTTTTGAATGCTAGCAGTATATTTATCTACAAAGCTTTACAATTCTCTGATGAAAAAATTTTATTTAAGTATCTCAGCCAATTATTATAAATTCTTCTAATTATCCAAGATTTAATGTTAGCATGGTAAGTAGAAAGTAGTTTGTGAGCACTTTTAATGGTATACCTTTGCTGATACTGTTTTCTTTTCCAAATATTTTTTTTAAATTTTTGAGAGTCTGTATTTTGGAATTCCATTTTTTTTTGGCAATTTTTATTTAATGTTTTTTTTATTTTTCTTGAATTTCCTTTCTTATTTCGATTGATAAACACATTAATTTCTTCAACTATACTCCTCAATGGAACTGACTCATTTTCCTTCTCAGAAGATGAAACTACATAAATTTAATTGAGGTAAAATGTAGCCAACTAGAGTACAACAGAGCTCTAATATTTTAGACTTTTTTCTCTTTTCTATATTCTAGCATACAATTAAGAAGAGAGTCAAATTCAACGTCATTATTCTTCCCCTCTTGTGTGTTTTGTCAAGACATTATTTTTAAGAAATAAAATTCCTAGGTTAATATTTTCATTATTATGTTTCACCAATCTTTCTGTTTCATTTATTTAGGTATCTAAGCTTGACTGGTGTTAATATATATCCTGCTATTATATTGCTGCCTCCACTTTTTAACTACGTCTATTGTAACCAAATAACTTTACAATCTGGCATTTAAGACCGGTTTCTTTAATGATCCATATTGAAAATAAAAGCATATAGATTTCCCAAAACTCTTCTCATTTTATTAGTAAATCCTATTGATAAATGTATTATAATACAAGTATTAATGTGTATGGTGCCATGATAGGGACTAGCCATTAATTCTTAAAAACATGAGTGTTCAAAAATCAAAATTATTATAAGTGAAATGAAATTTCTA
Organism: Latrodectus geometricus; assembly: GCA_026290005.1. Lineage (NCBI taxonomy): Eukaryota > Metazoa > Arthropoda > Arachnida > Araneae > Theridiidae > Latrodectus > Latrodectus geometricus. The sequence goes on from JAPDSC010147845.1 coordinate 218,506, forward strand.
TGGATGTCTCAAAACTGTCCATGCTTTGTATTTTTTATAATTGAATGTTTACATTATTAAAATATTCTAAGTTTAAATATCAGTATTTAATATAATGTTACTAGAGCAATTTATAATTCATTTTAGGAAAATAGTGTTAATCCGACATATTATACAATAATATGTACCGTATTTTTCGCCGTATAAGACGCACCCAATTTTGAAGGAGGCAAATCTAGAAAAAAAATATTATGAACCAAATTCTGTAATAAAATATTTTATATCAACTGTATAAAGTTAACAGCAGTTTAAGAAAAATTTTATGTCAACCATGTAACATACTAAGAGCTATCTTTACTCTCATAAGTCAGCAAACAGTGAAAATAACAAAAATAAGGCTGTCAAGTTTTTATTCTAACCCCAAGAATTCCTCTTCTTCGCTGCTATCAGAAATGAGGAAGGACAGATCCACACAGTCATTGTCATCACTTTCTTCCTCACTGGTGTCAAATAAGACGTTGTCTTCTGTTCCATCCAAGGCATTACTAATGCCACACTTCTTGAATAATTTTACAACAATATCTTTCTTTATGGAATCTCATGACCTTTTGTATTTGCCGTATAAGATGCAGGCACTTCCCCCCCCCCGATTTTGGGGAGAAAAAGTGCATCTTATACGGCGAAAAATACGGTAGTATAAAAGCTATTATTACATTAATATTGCATTATTTAGTTATCATTGCATTATTGCATTATTTGTTCAAGTATTTCTTAATTCTAATATACTAATTCATTTTAAATTTATGTCATGTTAAAAATTTAAAAAATATTTATTAATGATTTTTGTAGAGAAAAAGATTATATTCAACAAGAGGATTTTCGTCTTCAGCAAATGCAAGAGAAGGACCAAGAGTACAATGCCCTGGTTAAAATACTTAAAGATCGAGTAAGTTAATAAATCCAGTAATATTTAATCACATACATTTTAAAACAATTTCGTTTATGTAAAAAATTAAAACAATTAATTGTACTGATTTTATAATATAAAGTGCCACTTAAATATCTCTTGAAAGATTATCTTATGAGCAGGAGTAGGATACTCTGTTGACATATTTAGTTATGATTTGAAATAAATGATTCACAACATTTAAGTTTAAATATAATGGGGTGGTTTTTTTTTGGAATTAGTATTTTACTATAATTATATATGGTTTGTTATCGTTTCTAAATCAATCGTTTTAAATTTTCTTTTTCGCACTTTTTTATTTTCTTTTTATAATATTGTATATGTGTGCTTAGTTCTGTAATTTAATCTGTAGTGCCACATTTTACTTGCAGATAAGAATTGCTGCTTTACATATGAAGTGAAAGATTTATTGTTTGTATAACCAAAAAGATCAATCTGATATGATTTAAAAAAATGGGAGAATAAACTATGATTTATTGTTTAGCCTGATCTAACAATAAAATTGTGTGTACATTTTGTGATTAAAAGACTGCGGAAGGTATTTTTGAAAAAATTAAAAATATATATTGAAACATGATATCGGTATTTTGATGAATGAGACTAATTCATTAACTGTAAGAGATGTTATAATATATCTTTGAAGTAACTACTGTTGCTATTAAAATTGAGTTTAATGTAATTTTTTCGATTTTTTAATGGTTTTTAATGGATTCTTCCAAGTTTATTCAATATAAACAAATAAGATTCATAGCACATCAAGGATTGATACATCCCTTTTGTTATTTTGAATGTTTATAATTTGCTACATTAATTTAATAAAAAAGGAACATTGCAAAAAACTGTAACATGAAAATTATGTGCTTTAAATGTAGTAACAAAAATTATTCTTGGGCCAAAGAAAGGATCACATGCTATTTCTTTACAGCAAATGGTGTCATACTGTTAATAAATTTTTCAATAAATTCAGAAAGTTTTCAGAAGTGTGCGGTCTGCCCTAAAGCAACTTGTTATCATGTTGAAGCATTAGAACAGAATATTAAAGGCTACCTTTAATCTTGTAAAACTCTTAAAATTTTCTAACTAGTTAATATATTTGCTTTGAATTTTGATATTTTTGGCAACTGAAATTTTTTCAATTGATGTTTGATCAAAAAGACATTTAGAAATGATGGTAGTACAAGCTAATTTATCATCAACAAAAAAATCATTTGTTGAAAATTAGCATTATAAATTTTGTCATTATTTAACTAGAATGATATAAAACAACTCAAATTGAATATGTTGAAGTAGTTTTGATTATCACTTGTGAAATTACTAATAACTAAATTAGTAACAAACTAGTTTACTGAAAGTAAAGTGCATTGTAATTAGTTTAGAAATAATGCAAAATAAACTACAGGGAATTTACTATATTAATATTCTTGAAAATGTTTGTCATGATTTTTAATTTTTGAGTGACCCCATGCCTTTAAAGCTAAAAAGTTTTTGTCATTTAACTATTGGCTTGTTTGGAAAATCATTTCATTTTTCCCACTTGAATCAGTTTTTTGCTAGTAAAAATCGACCATTTTATGAGTATGAAATCATGTTAAGACCAGAAAGATGATAAAATTTATTGGACAGTATACAATTCAATAAAATATTTTATATGTTTTTCATTTTCTCATAAAACGAAATAACTTTCTGAACAACCCAATACTTACACATTGTCAGCTTGTAGTATTTAAAAATTTTAAAGGAAATAATTTATTTAAAATTCATGATGAGAGTGATTAAGAAATTTTAAATTCAATTTTCAGAAATCTATTGATAAATTTCTACTTATTTTGGATTGTTTCAAAACATATATATAGAATTTATGCCAAAATATTTGCAGGTTATATTACTTGAGCATACATTGTCTGAAGTTCAAAAGTCTGCTGGCCTTCCTGTTGAATTACCATATGACTCTCATCAGTTGACTCCAATATTAAAGAAAAAGAATGGTACAAATTCAGAATCTAAACTGAGTGAGTTTTTATGAGTGTTTTACTAACTTTTAAAAAATTAATCTATGTGCACTGTTATTTAAATTTAACATATTAGAATTAATTGATAACATAGTGTATATTATTCCTCAATACTAGAAGCATTCTTATTTTTGACATTTTTTAAAAGTTTATTTAAGAATATTTTTGTTAGGTCTTACATATTTATTAATATTGTTTAATATAATTTTTTTAAGTTATTTTTATTTCAAAAACAAAATTCATTACATTATAATACATGTAGAAAACTAACATTTGTTGTTAAATTTAATTTCCATCTTTTAATAGTTAATAATTTTAAACTGTATACTTGTAATTGTTTTTTTACTTAGTTCACTGTTAGTGCATAATAATATTTTTATAAGTGAATTTTCATATTATACTTTTATTTTTTATGTGAGAAATCAAAAGTTTGACCATTATATGAAATTTGAAAGGATTAACATATCTCCTACATTGGTCAAATTTTTGATGTGACCAATACATGATGATTTTCCCTCTTACCAAAAAGTAAAAAATAGTTATAAAAACAAATTAGCTTTTTAAATGAATGTATTCTTATTGTTCTTTTTAATTCTGTGTTACCACTTTTATCAATTAAAGAAGCTTTAAACTTGTTTGTATATAATGAAACTGGATTTAAAAGCTAAACATATATTAATGAAACATTTTTTTTAATTTGATAAACTTTCCTATATATTGTTCACTTACTTTCATAAAAAAAATATGTTTATTGTAATTTAATTTTATTTTTGTATAATTTATATCATCAAAATAATTTTGTCATTACAAGTTCCTTAATTTATGAATATGCTCATAAATTAAGGAACTTGTAACATAATTAATCAATTAATTTAAATCAATTAATTATTTCAAAATCTATATAAAACTTGTAATCTTTTATATAGATTTTGAATTAATTGAAGTTGATATGTCTGATGGCTCTGATTCTGAGCTTGGAAAACGCTGTCATAGTCCAGATGCTGCAAGTGAGGATAGTGAAAAAAGATCAACTGTAGAAAGGAAAATTCCAAAAGAAGATCATGTTAATCAACCTCATCCATTACCAGATTTGCTTGAAGCTAGTTCAGCAAAATCTTATAGTGAAAATGTTGTGAAGAGTACTACTTCTCTTGTGAGTTAAATTTTGTTATATGTAATTTATAGATACATATTTATATAGTTATTGTTTTTAAATTTATAAAATATTTTTTTATTTATATTTTATGTGGAAAAATTCAAATAATAACTTGAATTTGCTTCCTATAGAAACAGTATATATTCAATAGTATTATTATCTTTTTTTAGTATTGTCATAACTGAGTAAAAATATATACTCTGCCTGTTTTTTGTTTAAATTTAAATTAATCCATGTACTTAACCCCCTAGGAGAGTAAATCATGATATTGAATCAGGATACATTATACATTTTTTTAAATATATGACACAATATCTTTTAAGTTTCTTCATTGTGTTTATTGCAATCCGTTGTATATAAAAGTAAATTCCATCATTTAAGCAGTAAATATAAGTTATGTTTCTAAGTATAATGTATTTTATTCTACCGTGAACCATTCTACTTTTGCCATTATGGCCATGGTGGCCTGATTGGTTAGAACACCATGGCAACAAATGGTCGTGAGTTCAAATCCTGACTTAACTGAAAATCCATCAGTTCACTAAAGTTGACTGGGGTTGTATAAATAGGCCATGGTTGCAATGTTTTCCAAGTGAAATGGTAACTCTAAGAGTAGTTGGTCAAATCTTCTGTTTGGTTCCAGCTTCTAAATGACGAAAAATCCATCCACTTTCATGATCATGTTTCCACATCGAGTATATATAAATGTGCCATCAATTCCAAACCTTATAGTGTTCAAAAAGGGGAAAAATCCTAGTAATTGGGCATTAGAAAAACTTTACTTTATCGAAAGAGATCTCTATTTCTACAACATATCTGAAATTTTAGATATAGTTACTATTACAACATATTGAATTATGCACATATAATCCATTTTTTCATACATCTTTTTATATTTTGAAAATTTTGTTGTTTATATGAATCGTTTTATTTTCACTAACATGGAGAGTTCTGATATGTATTTTTTACTTCTTGGTTAAATTCTGTTAGTGTTATTTCAATATTAATATGTTTGCATTGCTAATTTTATGTTAGAATCAAAATGTTATTCATTTAATGAAAAAATTATCTGAAACGTTTTATCGATTATGATGTGAAAAATAGGTTGAAATACTAAAAAAAAATAGCTAGGGTTTGGTGACGTACTAAGTTATCTTTAATTCCCAGAATATTAAACACAGTATTAGTTTGAGTAATCTTTCTCATCATGTCATAAGATATCAACTGGTTAAAAAAAAATGAATACGATTACATTAATAATATATTCTGCCAAAGTCAACACATACAATTTAATTTTATCCATGTAAAGTACTGAATTTCTGCTATTTTTTAAAGTTATTTTATTATTTCTAATGAGTTACATGTTACTCTAACACACAGCTTATTTATGTGTGGGAATTTTATTGATTTATTATTGCCTTATATTTTCTGTCCATTCTTTAAAATTTCTTCATTATTATTAAATATAATTTTTTTTTTACAAACTTCCATTTAAAGGATTGCAAATCTCTTGAACAAAACTCCAGTCCTCCTCCTGATTCATCTTTTCCAAATGTAAGTAGTTTGAGAGGAAAATTTGAAAATGGATTTTCTCCACAAATGAGATCTATTTCATTTGCTGAAGAAATAAAAGTTGCTGTCTTAGAATGGAATTCAAAAGGTAATCAATTTCATTTTATAAACTACTTAATATATATAAAGTAAAGATTCTGAAATAATTTTCTAATCTAGTAGTATCTCATTAAAATTTATCTAAAGTGTTAAAGGCTATAGATCTGTGATGAAACTATTTGAATTTAACATGAAAATATGAATTTTCAGTATTTTTTCAGTGACTGTTTTCTGATGTTAAAAAAATTGTGATTTTTTTATCTTCATGTGAGGTTTTTATTCTTTGTAATATTGCAGAAATATTTTATTAGATTTAACTATTTTTCTAGATTTGTAATAACAAATATTGTAAACTTCATAAAATGAGATTAAAGTCATATTTCTATATTAGAGATTGTTGAAAAGTATTTAATCTTGCAAACTGCTTTTTTTAATCAAAAATCCGTCATTATATTTGGCTTAAAAACCCAGAGTGGGGCACAGCCTTCTATTGAATGTTTGTACAGCTTTTAAGTAAAATTATATAACACTGATATTTTGATTTTGAAAGTGTTCACAAAACCCAACCAACTTACTGTGATGGATGAAGTTCTATAACTAACAGTATTCAGTGTGCAATCATGCACACTGAAGAATTCAATGGGTTTAAGGTGGAACTTCATAATTAGCTATTGTTTTATGATTCATTTGTCATTTATAGCTATTTATTTGTAAATTATAATGCTTAACAACCCTACTTGTTGCTAAAATTTGCAACTATTTTTTCTGAAACTTCACTCCTTTACTCTTCAATAATTTTTCGTTCAAATTTGATGTACTTCTGATCAATCGTTCTTTTATAACATTTTAACTTATTTATAATCCCCTATATATTATTATTAGTGAGGGTGATTATACAACTTTTACATGGTTTTACTAAATATCATAAATTGCTAACACTCTTATTTGCTTAATTTTCATTTCTGTTACAAATCAGAATCCCTATAGTGATTAATTTCAAAGGCCAGAATATTCACTTATAAAAAAAATTAAAATAGTTTTATTGGATGAAAATAAATGGTAAAATTCAGTTTTATTTTACAGATTTTGAATGGAGGCATCTCTTTTGATTGCTTTTCTTCTCAGTGTGTAATCAATATTTTTTTTATCTAATTTTTCAATTTTAGAAAGTCCTTATTTTTAAATTTTAAAAACAGGACTTAAGTTTATATTATTCAATATAAATAAACCTCGCACTATAACTGCAGGAGTTTATTCCTCAATTTTCGGAACTAGATGTGTCTCATGTATTCAAGCAAAAATGTGCAGGTTTAATATTGTTGTAATATACAATTGTAATTAAGTAAATATTTTTAGACAAATTTTATGTATAAACCACACACATACACACACACACCACATATTATATATATATATATATATATGTGTGTGTGTGTGTGTGTGTGTGTGTGTGTGTGTGTGTGTGTGTGTGTGATACGTTACTTATAATGTATTAAATGTGTATTTACTTATATTTAATTGATTTCTCTTTTCTAGTTGGTGGATCCAGTGAAAATAATTTGTCTAGAAGCCCACAAAGTTTAGATAATCTGGATCAAGTTACATCAAATGGCAGTTTAGATAAATTTATTGAACAACATCAAGTTGTGCCTCCTAGTTACCAGCATGCTACAGGTGAAAGTTTTGGTTACCCTAACTGCCTTCCAGTATCACCAACAGGAGATAGAGATGATGATTTATCTCCATTGGCTGCAAGTACTCCATTACCTGTTGAAATTCCACCAAAAAAGAGAAACATGATGCAATGTGATAGGTTATCTGCTAATTTAGGTATATATTCAGTTTAAAATTTTATTTTCATTCTATCTTAAATGTTCTTCATAATATGACATTCTTTGTTGTGGTATTTGCTACTTATTTTATAAATTTGTGTTTAAATTACATTAAACCTCTGGGAAAATATAGTATTAGGAATTAACTTACATTATTTGTCCAAAATTGAGTCTAAAATTTTCATTTAATTCCTCGTATTTTTTTTTTATCTGTTAAGAATATATACGTTCATTTTAGATGAATCAAGAGAAGATTTGACAAAAGAAATGAAACCTAATTATCAAGTTACTTCACCATGTCAAAAATCATCACTTTTGCCACCTCGAGTACCTGTGAGTAAAATTTAAAATTATCAATAATTTACTTATTTTAAATCCAGTATGTTATTTTGATGAAAGTTGATTTTAAAAAATATGATAATTATGCAGTTCGTAATTTTTTCTAATGCCATAATAGAAATATTACAATGTTTAAATAGGCATTTATATTTTTTTTTACTTTTATCACAATAGGTTATAGTTTTTTCTATTAATACTTTTCATTTTTTAGTTGTGGCAAAACTTCATAGCTTTTTTATCTTCAAGAAAACAAATTGTATCAGCTCTACTTAAAACATACTTTTATTATTTCTTCCTGTTTAAATATGTATTTGATATATCTTTTAATGCAGTGATATTTACTTAATTATTGCCAAATTTCCCAAATTGAGTTGTTTGATACTTGGTATGTTATATTATTTGTTGATCATTGGTACTTTCATAATGTAAAGTTTCCATTGTTCTCTATATGCATTATTTTCAAGAAAATTTAATAGGTCAAATTTAATTTTCTGGGTTCAGTTAAAAGATTTTCAATTCCACTGTAACATTTATTTAACTGAGCCGGGACAGGAAATTATTATTAATGATGCCTGTGATGATACTTTAAATGTGTTATGCCTGTATGTACTGCTGCAGATTTTGAAAAGGGAAAGTCTTAAAGTTTGTTTTTTTGCAACAAAAAAATTAGTTTAGCAAAAACAAAGTATAAACATTTATGGGGCTTTTTACATTAAATATAAATAAAAATTTAAATAACTGATATGAAATAAATTTCTTTGTTAAATGTTCAATAACCTTTGTCTTAGGTTGCAAAGATTGTGAGTTTAAATTTTTATTTTGGAAATTTTAAAAACTGCTGCAAATTATATTTAGTGGGAATTTTTAGTTAACTGAAAATTTAGCACATATTAAATTGCCAGGCTCAGTCATTTAATTAAATATTGCTTCCTCCACATTTAAGTTATTGTCTGTCTTGTTGTGGTTTGAACTGTTAGAATATGCAATATATAAGAATAAAGAGAGAGAACATGTATGTGTATTTATTTTGATGTATTTTTGTTAAATTGGTTCACTTTATTTACTAATTATAAGTTCACAAACAAAGAATTATTTCCACATTAAAAACGCTATATTTTAGAGGATAGTGTTCTATGTGTGCTTTTTATTTAAACATTGTTCTGTCACTTATTCTAAACCAAATATCATAAAGAAATTGAAACAAATATTCACAAGTTTTACTTAATTTTGTTTTTTGTTCAACAGGAACGGAGTAGTAGTCGAGATCGCCGTCCAAATAATTGGCAAGGAAGACCAGTTCATTTGTGGACTTCTGCACAAGTTGGACAGTGGCTAATGGTTCTTGGGATGGAGCAGTATATTAAAAGTTTTCAAGCACATGACATCACTGGCCTTAAATTACTAAACCTTGACAGTACGACTCTTAAGGTATTTTCATCTTTAATATTATTTAGATATTAAATATTTTAATTGTTTAAGTACTTTGCATTTTATTTTTTATTTTAGTTTCATAATCCTTCATGATACTTCACAATAGTTAATGTATTTTTTAAATATATAGAAGACTGTGTACTCCATTACTTCTGAAATAAAATTTCGTTTTCCTTATTACTTTTTTAATCTTTTCTGTATTCAATAAAATATTTTAATCATTTAAATATTTCTCATTGTTAAAGTTTCTTTTCATGATAGTCAGATATACAATTGTCTTATTTCCTTATAGTTATTATGCTTTTAAATATTTAGGACCAACTGCTTTAAATTTTTCTTAAATGTTATTTAAATATTATTTCTATTTTCTATATGCAATATTGCATAAATGATGGTATTTACAAATGCTTATTTACAAATAAAATTTTTCTTTCAGTCCATAAATAGGATTTATATCTAAATTTAAACTCTCATGCAATGTGATTGCTGTGCAAGATATAATGAAAAATAAAGTTCCCCCTCCCCCCTTTTTTTTTACTTTTACAGAATTTAGAATTTTGCTTTTTTACACTAAAATGTATATTTAATTTGAATTTTATTTTGTTTAGTGCTCAAAGTAAAATTAGAAATTTCCCTTAAAAAATTTTATGTCTTATAAGCAACTGTAAACAAACAGATAAAAAATAACACAAGAACAGGTAAAAAGAGGAAAATTTTATTCAGAAACGTTCAAATTTTCTGAATGTCTTCTTGTTAATTTCGGGTCAAATGCTGTAAAATATGTGCTTGAAAATTTCTTTTCAGCTATGTAAGAGGAAATTAGAAACATTTATTTTGCTAATAATTAACTGTTTACTAAATATTTCTACTTTTTTTACTCCCATTCCTAACAAATTCATCAAAATCATTCTGATGAGCTTCAAAGAATAATTGATTTAAAATTGAAATAAGGTCATCACATTTTATTTTAAATATTAAAATATTTTTAACAAGTGTTCATCATTGAAATAAAAATCAGTTCCCTTAAAAAATAATTTAAAATTTTGTTTTGTTGTTGTGTATCCTCCAAATGTCTGACAGAGTCAGACAAAATCCATCAGACTATTGATCCTGATGAAATCCATTACGAGAAAGGGAGAAGAATAAATGTCCTCACTGCAAATTCTCAGACAATCCTATATATGTTGAGGTGAGGTTTGCTCAGCTTTGCATTTTAAACAGGTGTCAAAGGATTTTCTACCCTCAAGAAACAAAAGATTCTGGCCAATCTAGAAATAGTAGTCTTAGATACTCTATCAAAGTTATGGGCAAAAAAAGAGTCAGGTTTTTTGCTCACATACCAGTGATGACAAGGAGGAATCTTCCAGCTCTTCAAAATATCGGAATTAATTAAATATTGGTGTTCTAAGTAAGTAAGCACAAAAGAGAAAGAAATTTCTTTGTAGCAGCTTTCCTTTGCCAGACAGTCCACTTGCTCAATGCCGTGGATGTTGACATGAGAAGGAATCCACTGAAAATGAACTTTATGAGACTCTGAAATGAGCTTGAGTTTAAAAAGAGTTGAAATACTAATTTCATCACCAATAATGAACTAATTTCGGAGATGTTCAAGAGAACTGTGACTATCTGAAAGTGTTCAAAATTCCGCAAAATCATTTTCCTGAAGAATAAATTTAAGGCCTTGCTCAATTAGTTCACTCCTGAAAACCGATGAGAAATCATTGCTCTTCAGAAATTAAATTTTGTTTTAGAATGAATAAGTAAAATGTATTAATTTAGTAATTGGCTATGTAATTGAGAATAATTTTACTTATTTAAGTTTTTCAAATTGCTTGTTTTTCTATTTGTAGAATATTGGTGTGAATAATAGAAGCGATTTGTCAGCCATCAAGAAAAAATTGAAAGAAATGAAAACTCTGCTAGAAAAGGAGAGAAAAGCACATGAGAAAGAACAAAAAGCTTTAGAAAAGTTACAGAAAAAAGCAGAGAAAGCTCGTAAAAAATGATCTATTTCTTACTATTAATGAACATTTTATTTAACGAACTATTTACACTTGGCAAAAACTCCTTGGGAAAGTGCCAAAGACTCCATTTTCACTGAATAATTTGTATATTTCATATGAATTTTACTGCTCTATAGCAATTACTTGCTATTTATAACTATTCTAGTGCTATTTTAGTTTTTATATGTGTTATAATTGCAGTCACATATTAAAGTTTATAAATTATTTTGTTACATTTTGTAATTTTAAAAGCATTTATAATTTTTTTACTTTTGCTGCATCCTATTTTTATTTTTATTAGCTTTAAAGTGACAAATGTCTTTGTTCACAAATATTGAGCATTTTATAACTTTTTTATATATTTATACACTAGTATTTGTGTATTAGATATACACTGAATTATCTTTGTGGTTTGTAATTTTGTGATATATTTATTCAGCGTTCGCCCATTTCAAAGCATGTTAGAGAAATGCCAAATGAATAGAACCCACCTTTCTCATCGTTTTTATATCGATGGGAAACATTTTTAGTTAGATATTCTCTCCACAAATAAAAGAACTTATAAAAAATTTCATACTTTTCTTAGTTTGATAGTTTTTATATTTCAATCATAAATTAGTAAATCCTTTTAGAAAATATATGGGTATAACAAAATGATGTGGTTGTAGAATATAATGTTAGAAGAAAAAAGGGTTTCTGTGTATAATATCAATTCAAAAGTATAATGTTTTTCTCCAATAATTTTTTTAAACAAAATACAATTATCCAGTTGGAGTGCATTTAAAACATTCATTCCAATTTATTATGTGGAATAGTATTTATAAAGGTTTAAGTTTTGTCACAAATTTCGTTACATTACGTATTTCAACAAGTGCATTGCCTGGTTATATTTTTAGTACTATATGACTAACTGGCATTGAAAATATGTATGCATTTGATAATTGATCTCATATTTTTCTAACCAGCACTAATGTGTCTAAAATTGGATGTGTAATTGTTAGTATTATTACCTTTACAAGCTAATCAAATTTAAATTATAGTTTGCTTTTCTTGCTCTATAGTAAATTAAACAATTAATAAAAGTTGGGTTATTCATTAACATGCTAATAATAAATGTGTGTCATCTTTTTTTATTTAAGTGCCAAAGTTTCTTTCATTTTTAAATGTTCTGTGTTTTCCCTGTTGAAAATCTAACCTTTTTATTTAAACAACTTAAGTATCTCAAGTGCTTTTATTTTGTTTGGTTCCTCATTTCTAAAAAGTGCCAATAAGGTTTTAATAAATTTTTCTGTGTTTGTGTGTGATTGTGTTTATGCTTTTCTGTATCTTGTGAATGTCACATCTTTCAATTTATTTTATTTGTGATAATTTTTATTTTGTTTTTTGCTATATTTTATATGAAACATTTATGGCAGCAAAAAGTGAAATTATAAACTGATAAGTAAACAATATTAATTTATTATTAAATTCCTATTATTATTTTACAAACTCTTGTTCAAATTTTCATTTGTTTATAAAATACATATTATTTGTCCACTCAAGTTCAAATTAAATTTTTAAACTTGTAGTGGATGATACTTATTAGTTAATACAGTTTTTTCATTCATTAATTTATTTCAATAATTTTTGGTCTATATGGGAGAAAAATACACTGTTGTGTAGTGGTGTCATCTTTTGTCCATCAACTGTTACTATCTCTACATTTCTTACATTCCTAAATTTACTTACTTTTATTATCTTGTAAATGAGTTCATTGCTTCTTTTAAAAATTCAACTTTGTGTTTTTGAAATAAATTAGGCATGTAGAAATGAAAAGAGTATATGTGAGTGAGAGAGAATTTTTTCTAATTTAAAAAAACAAGTGAAAATTATTTATATAAAGGACTTTTTGCAATGTAGAAAAATGAAAATTTTTTCTTGCAATGGCAAAGTTAGTAGAGCATCGGCGTTTTTGTTTTTGTAATCTTCATGTTTTTGAATTAAATATTGTTGATTCAATAAACTAAAAAAAATAACAAAATTAACTGTATCGACTCTTGCTTCACAAACAGACAATACAAAATTTAGTAAAAAGTAATTAAACTAAAAAAATTTCTATCTATTTGTTTCTTTGTGGAATAATGCAAGACAACCATGTGGATATAAACAAACATATTATGATAGTTTGGGTTTGACAACATTATTCCTCACAACAAAGCCGGAAACTACTACTCATTCAGCGTTCCCCGGTGGGCACCTGTGAACCAAGTCACAGATGGGAGTAGCATTACCCATGTCACAACACCACAAACCTGTTTATAGGGCGGGCCACATTCATCCATCATCTCAGGATAGGACAGAGAAAGAGAAAGTACATCCATGCCCAAGCCGGGATTCAAACCTAGGTCCTACCATCCGTAATCAGGTACGCTAACCACTAGACAGGTTGGACGGCTAGTTTCAAAAAATGTCTTTCTTGATCATCAAGGTAAAGTGGGATCCATGAGACTACTATTTTTTTCAAATATTTCATGTTGTAATTTTATTGTTTTTGCTTATTTTTTGTGTGGAAAAGTTTTAGAATCCTTATAAAATAACAAACATTTTTCTTAGAGTTTAGTCTACTAAATCATGTAAGTGTATAGACAAACAACTGGAATAACTTCAATCCCATGGTATTTTCCCTTACAGTTTCAAAATTTCAAGTTTGCAATTTAAACATATGTTTCTTAGCAAGCTTCAATCTAATTCATTTTATTTTTATTGAATATGACAACCTAAAATATTTCCTCTCATGAATGAGAGAATAAGATAAAGAGCCTTATGTTTCATTCTATATATTTCTATCTTTATAGGGAATGCATTATTTCCAGTTATATAATATTTCACTTTTATTTGTTTATATATATCTGAATTTCAATCCATTGACATGTTTGTGCTTATAAATTGAACAAAATATTGTAAATGCCATTGTATGATATTTTGTTTGTGTTACTTTTTGCTTGAACTATTATACCTGCTCTGTGTGTGCATCAGTAATCTTAGTATTTATTACAGTATTACTTCACTAAAGAGAGATTAACTTATGCATTATTTGCAGTAATACGTTGCTGCCTCACATATGCTCTCTTTTTGATAATCTTAGTTGAAATAACAAAAATATTTAAAATTTCCTTTTAAAATTATCCTCTTTATTTTACTACTTTTCACTTTGTATGTTTCAGCTTAGTTTTTTACAAAAGCTGAAAATAATTTTTCGCTTAGTATTATTTTAAGAAAGCATTTTTAATTTGATATATTATTGAATTACCCATTTCAAAGCACCAACTTTATTGTGCATATATTAAATGAATTTGTAAAGTTTTTCCTGGTAGAATTGGAAAGTATATATGAATATTAATCATTTTATGTAGAAAATTATTTTTGCAAATTAAAAATTTAAAATTAGTTTGCTATATTATGCTGGTGAGTCAAGCTAATTTTGACTAAGTATGTTCTGGTTCTCTAAAGTATTGTTACAAATTTCATTTCTCTATCAGAAAAATTTATTTTCTATCCCACTATTTTTTCTCAAATTGCGTATAAGGGAAAAATTAAAATCAGGCATTTTCTAGGATTATTCCAAAAATTATTTGTTATTTTTTTAAAATTTTTTTCTTTATTTTTCTTTTTCTTTATGTTTATTTATCTGGTGGTTGAATCGAATAAAACAATGCCTTTTTGTTTGCATCTTTTCCTCTTTCCATATTTTTAATCTATTTTTAAGTTCTTTGTAATTTTTTGCAAAATGCAAAAGATTCTCTAATATTCTTGAGAGGAAATGTATAATGAATTGAAATTCAATTGTTAATAAAATATTTCCATTCTATATAGAAAAACTCTTACATTAATTTGTTATAAAGGAACTACTGTAATTTCTGGAAGAAGTGCAGCATTTACAAATAAAAAGTTAGTTTTTTAGCAGAACTATTTCTACTTATGTGCATTTAAAAATTAGAACTTTTCTATTTTATTATCCAAATTGGCAGGTTTTGCTTGAAAATCTCTAAATAATATGATTTAAAGATGTTAAAATTTTATCTCCATATTAAGAAATTGTGCAATGAAGATGCACATGTAACAGACATGGATTATTAAAATTTTAATTTTTATTCAACCTATATCTTTTTAATTTGGTAGTAGTATCTGAATTTGAAGTCTTCACGTGGTGTAAAATTTGCCATGATTATTTTTGCTTCATTTGACAAAATTTGAAATTTTCATCTTTATTCAATTTATTATGTCATTTCTGTGTCTTTCCTTGAAATATTGTGGAAGTATTCATTCATAAGGACTTTTTAATAAGTAAAGAAAAGCTTTCCTGTGAAGATAAATATATTTTTTCACATTTCTCAATTAGTATTTATTTTATGTCCAACTTTGATTTTGTTTTTCTTAAATAATAAGCAGTATATAATAATAAAATACACATGAAAGATTTTGTGAATGTGATGTTCACTTGCTCTTACTTGCTCGTATAGAAGCAACTTGCAAATTAACTTATGGCGACTTTTACTTGGATGTGGATGTATGCAATTAAAATTTTTTGTAGTACTTAAGTAAGGGGAATTTATGCCAGTGTAGCCTAAAATTCCTAAAATTTCAATAATAACTGCAATTCTATGCTCTATCAGCATTTTATTATTTATCTTTAAAATTTTTCTTAACATGGCTGTACTGACACTAAAATCTTTTATTACAAAATTTTTTAAAAATTTATCTGAATATTCGAAATTATTATAAATCTTTTTTTGTAATTTATTTTAATTGGTTTACCATGTGCTGTTTTTAAATGTGTTTTTGTATTTCCTTCAAGCAAAATTTCATTGTACCACTAATTTTTTTTATTTTTTTATATTTATTTTCTCAGCACTTTGAATGGTTCATGATAAAACGTAATTTTCTGTTTAACATCATGGAAACATTTTATTTATATATATACAAAGATTATACATTATATTTATCAAAGATGAAATTAAATAACCTTGTTTTGTGTAAATTAAGTATTCTTTTGAACAGATTTATTGTTTTAGACATTTTATCATAGTATTAAGTTTGCCTACTTTTTTTATTACATTTATCTGAATTTCTGATTAAGAATTTGGTTAATGTATTTTAAATTACCCAATTTGTATTTTAATGGAATCTTTAACCTTATATTTGTCTTTAACTTTTGATAAAATTTTGTGTATTGAATTAAAGAAAATTATAGTTTATTGTAATTCACTCTAAAATTTTGCTTATGAATGTATTCAATTTTCTTTATAAATTTTATGTATTTTTTTACATATGTATTTATAAAATCATCTATAATGAAGTTTTATCATTAATGTTACTTATGTTCTTAAATTAGTGATTTTTTTCTACTAAAACTTCCAATTTATTATTGCTTAAATTTTACATTAAATATTCACATTTGCCATTTATTTATAAATTCATGTTTTTCTATCTTATGTTATATTAGAAATCATAATGGAGAAGAAACTGATAAATTTGTTTATTTTACTGAATTTTCATAAATACAGAGTTAAAATTTAAATAATTTTGTTGTGAGATATATCTTATGTAATAGTAACTATTTTTAAATTTTTTAATGTTGCAGAATGAATTTTATATCATTCTTGAAAACTGGGGGCAATCAAACTAGTCATGTATGCAAATATTTTCCAAAGAAACATTTTATGAATGAATTTAAATTCATTTTAATATTGTGATCAGATTTGAAATTGTTTTTTATTAGCTTTAGAAAAAAAATTTCAATTTTTTTATATTGTAGAGAATATAATCAAACAAATTATGTTATATTTCCTGTAAATTTATACATGTTTATTTAATGATATTTTTATATTTTATTTACACTAATGCGTAAAAAATTTTGATATATGTTCTTATTTTAGTTGTATTTACTCCACATGATATAATGGAATTTTAAATTTTTTAAGAAACTTAAACTTGAATGCTAATTAAAACAAAAATAACTACAATTCTAACTATTTATTTTAAACGTTAGTTTTATAATTAGTCTTAAAATATTCACATTTACTGTGTCATTTTATAAACTGGTTATACTTATATCTAATGTGGTTTTTGTAATTGAAATAAATAAATAATTTATTACTTTTTGGGTTCAATTTTATTACTTTAAGTAACCTTTATTTATTAGTTCAAGTAAATGAAGGATTTTATATTACCAGTAGAGTTAAAAGACATTTTTAACTTGTAGAGTTCTTTTGGTATTATTTTTAATTATTAACTGAACTTGTTTGCAAAGCTCATGATATTTTACATAAGGTCTATTTTATAGAGCTTGTTATTTGTTTTACACTTATTGTAATAATGATATGTAAATATTACTTTATCATGTGCATTTTGATTTACATATTTTATATAACATTTGCAATATATTTGTGTTATTTTATAGGGATATTTTTTTTTGTGCAACTTGAAACAATTTTTTCTTTATTTTTTTATATTTAGTTAATTTTGAGGATTGCTCTAAATTCTGAAACTTAAATCCTCAAAAATTTAATTTGTTTACTGTCTTTTCCATGGCAATATTTATGAATTGTGGGGAAAAAACTGCTGCATTAGTTGGATTACTTTTTATATTCTATTAGTGAAATGTACAGTTAATATGTAATATTATTCCATATGTATGTATAACTAAACTTAAGAGGTTTCAGGAATCAATTTTTTGTGCTAAAAGCTGAAATTTTTAAATATGTATTGAATGTTTTACTACTCTTCCATTTGATTTCAATTTTTCTTCTAAGAATAATTGAAATTTAAAATTTTTATTGTGAATAAATATGTTATTCTTAGAGATTATTTTAACAATGTTGTATACGTACTATAAATATGATGCCATATTTTTAAGAAGTAGTAGTGATATGAGATCATTTTTCCTTTCAATTTTGTTTATATGTATTTTATTTCTCATTATTAGATGTATTGTGAAGTGTATTTGTAAATAAATTGTATTGGTTTGTAAGGATGTCTCATATTTATTGCAAGCAATAATTACAAATTTCATTTTCTGATGAATTTCATAACTACTACTATTGGCAACATTGTATGTTATGTTGTCAATATCCCGTGTGTGTGTGTGTATACGTATGTACGTACACATTTTAATTTAAAGTAATGTAAAAACTAAGTATTAGCTAAATGAAATAATCGACCTCACAAATTTTTTATTATTTTTTTGTATCAAAATAAAAATTTATGTAAAGCTAATACAGAATCAAAAATAAATTTAAATATACAAAAACATCCAGAATGCAAAAATGTGTTAAAAACGGAATATAAAAACTTCACTTGTTGGAAAATAAAGGGAAAAGCATTTTGAAATTCATTTGTGTAAAAATTCTAAATAGAAATACAGAAATGAAATGTTATACCATCTTTATATGTTTATATTTACATGGGTTGACTAAAGGAATGGAAAAGCTTTGTAAAAAACAGTGATTTCCATGTGAAATAACATAGTAATTAACCATATATAAAAATTGGAAAAATTTTGTGTACTGTATTGTTGCTTGTCTCAAGAATGTGTGTATCTATAATCTGTTTTAGAATATTAAGAGATCCCATAATCTTGTTCCCATACTTATTGGACATTTACATGAATGGGATAACATTCCACTTATACTGCCATACTGAACTTGTACTTGTCCATTTCAAGTGCTTAATTGCCAAAGATGATTCTCACATCATGTTCACAAGAGCACTAACTAATCTGGCAGCCGAATGGTTAGTGCTCTTGACTTGGGTTCAACAGTTCGTGGGTTCGAATTCAAAATTGGGTAGGGATTTTTGTAGTGGTTCAGAATTTACTTTAAACCACGGGCCCTGATCTATGTAGCCCTCATGGGAAAAAAGTGACCATTGAGCAACAAACCATGTTAGGAGCAAAATAGTTTTTGTAGAAGTTTTCTGTGTTTGGAAAACTGCATATATACATATTTACATACATACATATACACGAGATATTTCTTCTAATCTGTTACGAATTTCAAGTATTGGCAAAGTTCACTTAGACTACTGATCATGTTGGATCGGAAAAATCTGATGCAGGTTAGTGAAAAAACTGCCACACAAAACTGAGGGAAATTAAATTTCTCATTAGAGAGTTGAACTAACTACCAAAGGAATTCTACGATAAAAAAATTCATACTGAGGTAAAAATTTCACTCGCAGATAGAGTGTTGGGTAGAACATTTGTTTGAGTCCACAAATTCGGTGGAAAAAGATATGCTTCTGTCATGCGTTGCCAGACTAATGGTCGTGCCACTTTTAGATTGTACGCCCAAAGGTATCTGTTAATGCGAACTAAGACTCATACCATATTTACAGGTCTCCACCAGTAATCATTACAGCACTTCTTACCATAAGATCACGTAATCTTAACCGACAGACACGTTTTCCAGCTGACAAAGTTCTCCTGGGTTTGATAGAGGACATTCCTCGTAGAACTAGACGAAGTGTTGCGAATGAAATTAGGATCTCCTCCAACAAGGCTGTGGAGAGTTCTTTCTATTCATCCAAATCACTTTACAGCACACTCTACTACTGAAAGAATGACTTTTCACTTCGTCTGACTTTTTCACATGGGTATTTGTAAAATCGACCTGCAAATTCTCTTCCATTGTCTATTTACAGTTGAAGGCGTATTGCACGAAGAAATTACGTATTTCCTCGTGCAATATGTATTCGAGATGCTTAGACATGTTTCATAGTAAACACCCGTTCTTGAACGAAACCTGAGCGAGCCATACCAGTAACCGGATTGTCTGAAAAATGCAAACCACTCGAAATTTTCGGAACAAGTGTTCCCAACTTATCGGACGTATTTTCTATTGCAGTATACTATTTTCTATGGTCACCACCCATTTAAACTTTTCTATTAGTAACCATTTAAATACATCATTTCACTAATGTTGGATCATCCTGTCGTGGTCCAGTTAATTCACTTACTTTATCGCTAAACCTATATCATGAATTACTTCTTTAATAAGCATGTCAAATGCCCTGTCTCCAAAGTCCCCTCTAAAAGCACCGAGGACTTTATACCTGTTTGGACCTATTGTTGAAACCTCCAGGGAATTTCAAGATACTTAAAATGTTGGCATTTTCATGCAGCTAACACGTGAGGCCTACATCACATACAGGGGTCGTCAATTCGAATACCTCTTTTGTTATTTGTATTTCCCTTTTTCTTTATCTTTAGAATAGTGAGTAATAAGGTTTTCTTCTAATTCGGGTGTTTACCACCACAATTTCTCTATGTTCTAGTAATCGCGTCGTACAATCGCTCTGTCCGCTTACTAATTGAAGTTTCAATGGAAACCCGTTCGAAGCTTTTTGCCTATTTCACACCCTATACAACATTATTAAGGCTTTCCCAACATTGCTATGTGATTCTGAATAATCTAAAAATATACATCCATAAATTTGTAATATCTTAGTTGAAATAATCTGTATATATAAATACACAAATCGCATTTCCTTACTTGTGTATCAACTGCATGAAAAATGTTCCTAGATATATACTTCGAAGTGAGGAAATTTATTTTTAGAAAGCTTTTGTTTGCAATGATTTTCAAATATGGAATTTAATTTTTGGGAACAATATGAAATCTATTTTTTTTTATCTCAAACCCATATGATTTTGTAAATTATCACACATCAATAGTTTAAATGGAAAACTATACAAATTGCTCTTGATAGAAACTTAAATTATTAAAATTTGCGAAATAAGATTTTAAAAAACAGAAATCACTACTGAAATAAATTCTTTAACATGATTACTTTATGCATCTAATCAAATTAAATTCTCTGACGAAATGAAAAAAATTAAATCCATTTTTAATTCCAAATGCTAATCGGTTTTTCTATAGTTTACTATAAATCGCAGAAAGTCGAATTAAGGAATTCAGCAGTTTGATACTAAAATATTTTCTTTTATAATCGTTAAAATCGATTAAATTAAATTCATTGAAGGATTTTAAAGGAGTGCAAAATTTAATTTCATTAAGTTATATATGCTGAAAATCTGAAAATGCAATCGATTATTCTATGTCCATGATTTAAGTTATAATGTTAACATATAAGATTTTTTACTTACAGGACACTAAGTAGAAAAGCTTATATAGTAAACTTATATATTACCCTTGGTGCTCCAGTCTTCGGACATAGAAGTTGCCCGTTTTTCTCAGCCATGAAAGCTCTATTCAACACTTACAATGACAAACAGACATACAATGAAGGATGCCGTGAGTGTAGATATCCTTTTCTCCAAATTTTTTCCTTCTCTCAACTGATCCCAGGCAAGAGAAAGATTTTTATGATAATCCATTGCTTGTTTTGGACTTTTTTAGTGTGAAAAAATTCATGGACATGATACAGCTCCGCAATACTCGAGGATGTGCATCATCATCACAGTAATGTTGGAGAATAATGACTGAGCTTGGAATCACCGATGAAAGGATCTCTAAAATATATGTATAAGAAGAGCTGTAAGTACGCTGCTGTTATGTAAATACAATCATCTTTACTTAATCTATTGACTGAATTGTCAAAAGATATCATTTCATCAATGTTTTTATCCAATTGTATGGCCTAGTAATGATTGTTATGGAAATAGGTGCATTTTAGAATAAGAGTTAAGGGATATGTTTGCTTCTATGATCTGAGTAATTTTCAGAATATTTAAAAAAATTACATAGAAATCAGATAAAATGGCAGTGACATTTTTGAATGCTCTTCATGAGCATTAAAATATAATAATAGCTACCAGCTTTTTTATAAATAGAAATGAATATATTATAGTATGTGGTAGCTTTATTAAAGTTCTCTGATTTTTTCAAAAGTGTAAAATTTCGCATTTCTCAAATTTTCAAAAGAGCCAAATTTTAGGAGCTTTTCTAGCTGGAGCAAGTGTGACCGAAACATCTCAACTTTTGTACGTTTCTAGAGATATGGTGTCATGACAGCACACATACAGCGCGATAAGACAAATTCGGCAAAGCAAAATAGTGTACGGAAAGAGGAGCTCACTGAAATGGGCTGAAGTGCATTGAAACGGATTGTAATGTCTAAAAATCAAACAACTGCAGCGAAATTGGTCAGCATCTGGATTCTCCGATTTCCGTGATTAGTTAGAAGGTACCTTCATAAACAGAACATTTACGGTAGACCAACAATTGCCAAGGACACTTGGTACAGATGTTAATGCGAAACAGTGTTTACAGTGATGTCACACTGGTCAATTGATAAGTGGAAGAAAGGAATATGTTCTGACGAACAGTCTTTTTCTCTTTGCTCTACTACAACAGGATGAGCACACGTTTGGAGGACCCCTCCATAAGCGTATGATCGTGAATGATTCCTTTCAGCTATCAAGAATGGACATGAATTTGTCATAATATGGGCACCCGTGTCCTGGTTTTCTGCAGAACCATTCGTAGTCCTGAAATGGAGAAAAAATGGGAAGAAGTCTAGAGAAATGTTATAGCTAAGTCCATCATATAATATAAACTTTGTTTCCTGTGGTAAATGGAATTATGGATGATAATGTACCTGTCCAGGGAACGAGACTTATCCGATCATGGTTTGATGAACACGAGGATGATGTTAAACATCTGTCTTGGTCTGCGTCATCACACTCCCTCAATATAATTGAACTGTTATTGTCTATTTTAGAGCATTAATACGGAATCGATATCCATTACAGAGGAATTTTTATTCATAATTATTTCTAAACCTCTGAAGTAACAAATAATAACTGAAAGTTTGGTTCCAAATGATATTCAATATTGTGTGTTCTATTTCTAGTTTTTGTTCTTTACTATAGAGAAAACATTTTTATATCAATTTCGACATATTTAGTGTAATAGTTTATATATAATGTTTACGTTAAGATTTTAAAATAGTTTAAATTTTAATTGGTTTCTTTTTAAAATAATATTTAATAGTTTAGTTCTCTTTTCTAAAATATATAAATCTTCTTCATTTTAAAATAATATTTAATAATTTAGTTTTCTTTTCTAATGATTTTTTCTCGCTTTTATTAAAATTTTATTATTTATTTAATTACTTAACACTTTTTTGTTAAATAAGTATCAAAATTTTCTACTAAAATTAAAGTTTTTGAAATAAATTCCCACAAACTAGTTTGCATTTAATTCTCATGTATACATATTTTTAAGCAAAAATCTCTGTATTATTTTCATTCCTTTCATCGTACTTTATTGAAAGTATAATATAAATTAAAAAATCACAAATAATAATAAAATAAAATGTTTGTGTGAAAAGAAATATGTAACATGGTTATTTGTAACAAAAATTTAATGTTTCTCACTATGTAAATGTTTGTGTTTATAAATGTAATAAAATTAAACAAAATTTAAAACACACCACAACAATTAAATAACAAGACCACAATTATTTGAGGTTAAAAATAAATACATTTTATTTTAAACTCAAGTTCAATGGCAGGTATTCATCGAAATGAAATGATAATGGCATTGCCACAGATGTTTCAGAAATTATAACTTGAAATTTAGTTTCAGAATAGATAATGAGAAAATCATTCTTCACTTCAATTATTTAAAATACATGAATGACAAATTGTTTTAAGAAGACAACATGTAGAAATGAAATTCAAGATCAGAATACATCTTGAGTAAAAAGTTTTCAATTATAGAAAAAATCAATTTACAAGAATGAACTTATTATGGCTTCAGCAAAAAATTTGTATATAATTAGGGAGTAAGAAATGTATTTTAAAATATGCATGTGTGAATTTATCTGCAGTAAACACAGGGAATAGAAAAAGCACATTAAATGCTTTAGATACATATTTCAAAGAGAGTTCACATATACAACATTTATACTACTGATATATATGATTACAGTTATAAATGTTTACAAAGAAGAAAGAGAAATATCTTTGAAATTAATTTAACTGAA
Organism: Latrodectus geometricus; assembly: GCA_026290005.1. Classification (NCBI taxonomy): domain Eukaryota; kingdom Metazoa; phylum Arthropoda; class Arachnida; order Araneae; family Theridiidae; genus Latrodectus; species Latrodectus geometricus. The sequence continues at coordinate 242,823 of JAPDSC010147845.1, forward strand.
TTCAAAATAATATTTATTTGACATATATTGTACACTGATATATATAAGTAAATATAAAATAATATATATATATATGCAAATTAAAGAAAGCCTTTAATCGCGCAATCTATGTAATCCATATAGATTTCACTTTGAAAATGGATTTTGAATTAGGCTAACATTTATCTCTAGTAGACTATCTCCATGCATTAACATATTAAAAGCAAAATTACTGGAGAATAACATTGAGAAGTTTGATAAAATTACGTAACTATTTTCTATTTACATACACAATTGCAAGAAAACGTTTGAGTGCGCACATCTTCCTGGTTAAATGGATTTTGCTTCCCATTTTTATCTTTATATGTACATTTAAAAATAGGAAAGTAATGTCGTTACATTATCAAACTTTTCGCAATGTATATATATGTATCATGTACTTTTTCCCCCGTTGTATTAAGCTCATGAATTATAATGGACATTTTCCTCTTTAAAAGGAGATTTTCAAGCTCTAATAAATGTATATTTATAATCAAGAAATATTATCCACATTTCTTTTTAATTAAAAATAAATATAATTTGCTTATACCAACTGATAAATGTATATGTGTTAGAATACACAATTGTTATTTATAATGACGATACACGCATTGAAAGTTAGTGTTTCATGTTTTTTGAAAAATTAACTTATGCGCATGTTTTCAAAAATATATGTTAAATAAGCAAAATAAATCTCTGGTAACTTATTTATTATTTTAAATAGGCTGTAATTATTTAGTTTGATTACATTTTATGTTAAATATGAAAAGTGTATGTTTTTGACTTCATATTCTCATAACTAATGAACATCTACAAAATATTAATAAATCCTGATATTTAATATTTTTTATGATAAATAATCATAGACATTATAAGATCGATTGAAGCAGGCTTAAACTGAGACGGTTTTTGGTCCCTTTGTCTCCTTGAAAAATCTCTAAATAAAAAATTTGTTTTTATTAAACTATCAAAGAAAACATTTAGGATTTGGAGTGTCTCATTGTTTTCTTAATGAAATATTCGAAATTTCAAATATTGGTTAACATATCTCAAGCATTTCAATTAAAAAATAAATTATTAATTTGCAGACTATTTAATTTATAAAAGAAGTATAAGAGATAATTTAAAAAAATTTCATATTATTCCTCAATAGACATTTAAAACAATTTAAAACATAAATCAAAATTTATATTTGTTTTATTAAGAATTTTCTGATAGAAATTATATTACACCTGTGATAATTTACATAATTAGAATTATTAATTAAAATTTGTAAAAATGTCTTTTTATATATATATTCTGTATTTAAACTTATAATAAATTTTATATTTGAATTTCATTTCTTAGAAAAATTTATTTAAGAAATTTTAAGTACTTTGATGGGTCCAGTAATTTTTCGCATAAAAATTTACGTATTATTCTGGGAATTAATTGTTAAAAAATTCTATTACAGATATATAATGTATCTCATTGTTTCTATAAGTTTCTTATACCAACAATGCAATCTTAAATTTTAAATTTCATACGTCTTTCTAAAAGAACGACATTACTTTCCTGACACTATAGCTATAAAAAAGAACATAATTTATAGAGGGGATAAAAAAGGTTCTATCACATCTAACTAACTCTATAACTTTTATTTTATTTAGAACATCATTTAGATATCAATATTTATTTTTATTAATCTTATATAGAATTCGCATAGTTGTAAGTTTTGTTGAATTAAAATTTTTATGCTGAAATTTGTTTCCTTTAAACTGGCGCTTCAAGCTGTCAAAGACTTCTCCATAATTCTATTCTGTAACCATAGAAACCAAATGTGAAGCTTAACTTTTTTTTTCACTCTTGATTTCGTTTTCACAGCGATCGCAAATCAATCTAAATGCTAAGAAATTTTACGCTTAAACAAGTTTTATAAAAACTGTGAGGTTTTTTATCACATCAATCTTTATCGTTGCTTTAACTTTAAACCAAAAAGAAGGATTACGAATATATATATTTATGATATCAGTGCTCTTATATATTGGATGTTAAAATAATAATGTTTTTCTATTAAAACAAGCTTTTGAGAATATTTTAAAAGCAAAGAATTTTTCAATACATTTGAAGACATGCTTCTATGCATTAGTAAATATTAAAATGTTTTGAAGATTATTTAATATTATAATAAGATTTATTTCATATATTAAACATTATTTCTGTACTTGATTTTAAACCATTAGAATTTTAAACTGTTAAGAGAATTGATAAATAATTTTAAAAAATAACTAAATATATAATCTAGAGTTCCCACAGTCGGTTATACGGAAAAGAAATTTGAAAATATTCTGAGAATGTGCTTAAGATCATCATTTACGTCATGGTTCTATTCGTGAAATATAAATAACAAATTACTAAGCAATATAAAATTACATTACAAAAGCTTATAATGATGTCTTAATATTAATTTAAAAAATAAATAGAAATACTTGAATTTTGAAATATATTAAGATGACTTCATATTTAATTTCCATCTTGAAACAAATCACACTACTTTTATTATAGTTTTTTTACGTCAATTATATATAGTAAATTTTATTAATAAATTTGCATAAATATTTAATTTTATATATGTAAAATATCACACATAGAAAATTATAGAATATTTTCATAGCTTACTAGTTATTATATTTTTATCAATGTCATATTAAAGAATTTCACGTTACAATTATTTAATATGAATGTTTTTATATTTGTACAAAAACTAATATAAAAACATCAATGTTAATTATAGATTGGATAATGTCATGAAGTATATAGATGCCATTTTCACATACGCTAGTATATAATGTTTTATTGAATATTGAGAGATAATTGATATATGAACTTTGAATAAATCTTGAGATCTAAACTTTGTTCGATAACTATTTTAGAAATTTCATAATTCGTTTTTTCATAACTTATTATATATTGTATTTGAAATAAAGTTCTGTTGGCTTTTTGGTATTTGTTAAATGAAAATAAAATTTATATTTTTCATTTGAAAATATCACTCTTTAAATTCGTACACGCACCACGCTAGGATGTAAAGATTTAGCTTAGTTATAATACATACTTATTAGATGTTGCATTTTTAACCTCTTAAATAAAACAAAAATGAGAAGAATTTTGCATCTTTCTAGAGTAGATCACTTTTCTATTTGAAGCTCCAGAAAAAGCTGAGCAGTCGCATCAAATACAGACAGCCACAAATTCTGATAAATGTGTGCAGAAAGAGTTGCTTAATACTTAGAACATTAAATTCTACATTTCTTATTATGATGGGCAGATGTGTGTTGCATGAAGTTGTTCTTATTTCATGCATTTTAAAAATTCTATGAAGATAGAAAAAATTTCTGCAATTTTCACTTATTTATATAAACAAATAGATTTAGTAAGAGTTTGGCTTGAAAATCTACTTCTGGTTTATGTAAATATTATTGAATCAATGTTAAAAATATTCAGATTATGTCAAAATTTTCCCTTTTTATTGTGAGTGTAAATCTATGGAAACTCTTAATTATTATATATCAAGCATTAATCATTATTCTAGGGCAAATTAGTTGTTGCAAAAATCAGGTTCATGTTTTGGTTTGAGAGAAGGTATGGTAAAAAGATCGAGTTAGGGGAAGTATAAAAAGATTGCTTTCCTATATTTTCTGATAATACAAATAAATGATCCAAATTTGACTTAAAGTAGAAATTATTTGTATTTGTATATTGACATTTAAACACAAATAACTTCATTTTACCACCGATTTGTTCCAGATAAAGTTTCTGATTGATTTACTTTTTAATACCACTCATTTTCCCTAAAATCACAATTAAAACTAAAGAAGTCTATTCTTCACCTTAGTTATAAAAATATGGCACTATCATTACATTAGTCACTACCTTGGCTTTCGCCTGATGAAGTCTGACTTAGAAGCACCGAGATAAAGGAAGCTTTATAACAATTATATATTTTTATAGTTCTGTTGAAAAAAATAAATCTTTAAATAAATTTAATTTATAACAGTTTAATAATTTAATTTGATTTATACAATATTCTTTATCTCAAAAACAATTACAGTTATTGCCATAATCAAACATACATAAGTATTTTATATGGTGTTAATATTTTGTAAGAATCATTCTGTCGATATCAACAAGGACATTTTAATTCCATAGCTTTTCAGAATACTTGTATTAAGCTGTCTGTTATGTAACAATTGGTCTATATAATTCCAATAGTCAATAATAATTTAATATAAATCTTAAATCAAGAACACTGTACCGTATATCATTTAAAAATATTCTTTTCGTATAAATTCTATCAGGAATAACCATTAATTTAACATGTTATACAATTCAGAATGATTATGACAATCAGTTAAAAGTTTAATCTGAATAAAAGGCTTTTTTTTAAGGAAGGGAATAGTATTCAAAGGGAAAAGGAATTAAAATATGTATGTATATAATATCGATGTATTACAAATTATAAAATCATGCCATGGGAACTAGTTTAAAGGTGAAGTTTCATATTTTAGCTAAATAATTAATTCTTTATAGACAAATATTAAAAGGCATTCGACTGTAATTATAGATTTTTATCAAACGTTAGCCAAAAAAAGGGGATTTCTTATTAGTTTATATTCTATTGATGCCTATAATATATAAATATAAAAATAGAATATGTTTAAATAATGTTATAAAATATTAATTTTGTGTCTTATTAGAATTAAACCATATATATAAATTAATGCTTATAAAATTTTCATTTTGTTATTTAATAATTTTACAGATGTTATGTATTGTGTTTATTGTGAGTATTATCACAATATTATTTTAGCTCAATGTTTATTTTGTATTGGGTATTTACATTAACATATTTCTCAAATTAATTTTTTAATATGTTAAACATTTAGAAATTTCATTAACGAATTATAAACGTTTAATTATGAGCAATAGTACAACTGTTTCATTTCATAATTTTCATAACTATAAGTGTATAATTTATTATCTCGAAATGAAATTTTGAACATTTACATATTTATATACAGTATTTAAGTAGAACCATTTTCGAATTTTTTTTCTTTGCTATTCAACTTTTTGATCAAAACAAATGTTGATTTGTTTATTCAAGAAGGATTAACATTATTATTCAAATGCAAAAATCTATTATTTTATGAACGGAATGCAATTTAAAATATATTATTTTATAGATTTGTGTTATAAGTTTTATTAGTAATATTATACAATCATATTAATAAATGTGATCTTAAATATGACTTAAATTGTTTTCCATTGAGTGTTAATAAAAAATATTTTAAATCAATTACTTGAAACTCCATTTCAATTTTAACATACAGTGGCATTTTCCTAACTATGCACAGAAACATTAACCTTACATTCTGCACCTTTTTAAACATTTAAACATACATTACTTGATTGTGATATTAGAATACAAATTAGTTTTTTAAATTGATCTGTGTTATTTGATGATTAAGACATGAATAAGTGGTGAATAGTTCTACAGAAACATGAATGTAAAACAAATCATTTGTTGAACAGCGCATATCAATGTAAATTAAATTGACCGTTAAAGTGTCATCACGCTCAAAAGTCACAAACTTTGAAATTTTTACCAAGATTTCTTGGTTTACAAATATTTCTTATTTAAGTACCGCCTCCTGGAACCTAAGAAATTAAGCCATTTAATCTCTCGTTAGAAGCAACACTGATTCTAGGATTCCTTGTCTGCTAACGAGGGAAAGATACGTAGCAGAACACATAAGTTGTTAATGAACACAGAACTACTTGAAGGCTAGTTCTCATGCTTTGTCATGGACCCTGAGGAAGATGTTGTGCACCTTGGCGAGCCCACTACCCACGACACTGCTGGTGCTTGAGGAAGTTGAAGTTAAGGATGCTCGAGCTGTTGATTCAGATTCCGTGTTGACAGATATCAATGAAGACGTTCTTCTTGGGAGTCGTGATCTAGCGTATGGCGATGGCTTGATTGCGTTTGTGTAAGGGCATACTTCTATAATTGGATCATTGGTCCACAATTCCTGTACATGAAAGAAAAAGTAGATTTAGTAATAAAATTAAAAACGATGTGGATAAGAGATATGAGACAAAATTAAGATGCTTGAGATAGAAATCAAATTCGAGAGCATATTCAGCATACATCTAGATAGATACATTCAAGTCTGATTTTAACACAGACAAGGACAGTTATAATTGTCCTACAAAAATATGAATCATGAACTTAACATTATATAAATTTCATCGCGAATGGTATTATTTTTAAAACTTTGATAAATTTTCTAAGGAAAATATTTAGCTGAACTGCTTCAAAATTAATCAAAATAGTAAGTCCGATTTTATGAATTGCTGGAGAATAAATCAATGTAATTCAACAACAAGAAAAAACATTCTTATAACTTTATTCAAGTATTTCTCTCTTTGATATGTTATTTACTATTTCTTTAATGCTGATACCATGTTGCTAAATTAAAATGATTAATACTATCAGTTATATGTAAAAATAATCTTTTCACTCTTCAATATTACTTTAATAAGATTATATGGTCTTACGCTTATTAATAATTAGCTTTTTAACCACCTACACTTGTATAAGGATTCAATTTGTAAAGAAATCGCTTGCAGAAAAAAAGTGGGAATAAAGAAATTTTGAATATTGTAAAAAATATTGAAACTTATCTTAAATTTAATACTGAATGTTATATCATGTACATGATCATATACAGTTAAATAAGTTCAACAGTTTCTTTTTTCTTGGTATTGAAATTTTGGATTATCCACTCAATTGAAAAAATATTCTTATATTCGTAATAATAAGGAAAGTAGTGTAATGCTATAATATATCATAATCATAACAGATTTAGGAGTGTTGTCTCCTTAGTTATTATACTAGGCTCCAAACATTTGAGGTAATCTTGGCCCACTTGTAAGCCCGCGTTGAAGGATAAAAATCGGATTCATCTAATGTAAAATGGGATAAATAAACTTTTTGCGTTTTGCATGCTCATCTATTGATATGATATGGTTAGGAAATTTTTACAGTTTTCAATTTACTATTTATAATTTTTTCTCTTTTTTATCACTGATAATTTTTCTGAAAATAACTATAAAATGTTGCAATAGCTTTGTATTATTTCTTACCATCATAGTATAAAAAGTCAATCTACGCTGCTATGACCAAACATTTAGAAAAAGTATCTATCGTTTTATGAGCTTAAATAAAAAAATAACAGCAAAAAACTGCAGAAAATAACGCATTTTAGGAAAATGTTTTGAAAAATTGGAACTTATTTTATTACTTACTTCATTGCCTACTTTGGTCCATTTAAGAACGGCTTCATCATCGCCATAGCAACCAGCACAACTAATGATGGTTGGTTCAGAGCTGCACCTAGTTAAGATAGTATTATCTAAATGATGTAATTTTGAATATACATACATATATATATATATATATATATATATATATATATATATATATATATATATAATTTAATTCAATAAATCTGAATTTCAGAATATATAAGTGGAAAAGTAAATGAAAATAATAGATAAAAATAATAAAGAAGATAGCTTCAATTTAACTTGGTTCCTATAAATCCTTAAATTTTTTGTAAATAAACATAACCAAATTTATTGAATTAAAAACTGAATGTTAGATGCTCACAAAAATGTGACTGGGTTGCCTACACACTAAAATAAAAATGTATGATTTAAAAATAAGAAAGTTGAAAAGAAAGTTGTAAATAAAATTCAAACCTAGAAAAATAAAGCAAATAAATAATAAGTATTACCGGTACAAATACATTTATTAAATACTTGTTGAGAGATATTATAATTTACGAAGTTATTTGATCTCCATAATAAATTGTACTAAATTTTCTTTAAAGCTAATTTATCTTTGTAGAAGAAAAATTTTAAGTTATTTGAAAGACTAAAGAAGCAATTTAAAGAATAAAGAACCCAAATTCAATACCTTCATCAGTTTTTACTCTGCATCAAACATATTTTCATTATATATGACAATAATATACACTATTGTAACTACAATTAATAATTTAAGAATACAATTATAAGATACGCAACGACAATTACATTTGAGTATCAAAGTTACTCTTTTATGTCAATTATTATCAAGATCTATTATAAATAAAGCATAAAAATTAGACATTTCACGAAATAGATTAATTTATTAAAAAAATTATTGACATCAGAACTCTATCTGAAATAGTATAAGGTGACATGCAACAAATATATAATTATTAAACATTTTGTTAATTAAAAATTATAAATTATAAATATATTTATTTTACAGAATGTCAACATGAATTTTAATTTAAGGAAGAAATTAAAAATTTGTAAGAGTATTTTTATATGGTGTAAATTTTCAACATTCTCTTACCTTGTTTCTAATAAACACTTTATTGGCTTGTCCGATATTTTTATTTTTTCTTGCAGGTTAAGTTCAAAGGCGTATGGCACTTCAGTTGAGGAAAAGGATACATTACTCGCTGTCTCACTGCTTTTAGGTGTGCTCCAGTCACCCAAATGAAGAATATCTCGGTTGGTGCCACTCACTGAAGAATCAGTCACCGAATCTTCATAGCTCAAAGAATTCAATCGAGCTTCTGGAGCTTCATTTTCGGACGTCGTGTTGCACCAAGTAGGAAGCTGAGATCGAATATCTTTTAATCTAGCATACTTCCTAAGACCAGCAGATGAAGAAGAGGCAGTCTCTAACCACGAAGACTTGGCATCACTTAACCACAAATCTGTCCTATGTGATAAAGCTGAATTTGTTCCAGAGTAGTCAAGAACATTAGAAGATCTGCGTTGGCAAAGAGCTCTTGCTTTTATCGATTCCAATATACCATCAGTTTCCCGTCGCCTTGCAGCTGATTCTTCTTCTGTGTATGTCACAAATACATCATCGAAATCATAGCTGTCACTTGCAAGAGATGATGTTAACGTTTCTTGAGATTTGATCCATTGTGTAACGTCATCCGCGCTAATAGCTCTCAGAAGTGCACTGTTCTTAAGTGGTGATATGTTTTCAGAATCACTTTTTTGAGAACCATCGGAAGGGAGTGATTTTCGAGGTGGAGAACCAACATCTGTTTCTTCATTTGAACAGTTTTGTGGTAGTTCAACTGAACTATCTGACCATGAAAAATCTTCAGCTTTTTCTTCACTCTGCTCATCAGTTGTCTGGGTCTAATTAAATAATATGATTAGAAATAAGAAAATAAATTAATCTGTCTTATAAATTTAGTTTAAGAACAAGAAATAATTAATTAATGAAAGAAAATTTCAGAACAATGCAATCATTCTTATTAAGGAATACTATTTGATTATCTCTTTTAGCTATTTCATGTAGTATAACTTAAATCATATTTAAATTAATTTGACAGAAAATAACCAGACATGAAAATATTTATGAACAAGAACAATCTGCAGCTCCGGTAGCGAAATATGTCTAAAAATATTACCATAGGCATTTTTAATGGATAAAAATACTTCTATTTAATTTAAAATAATCGTATAGTTTACAGTTTGAAGACGGATTCACAATAACTCAACAATTTTGAATTAATAATATATATGAGATTTCATAATTCAGTAACATCTTAATTTAAAAGTTATTAACTAGCTTTTCATTATGTGAATCAGTAACTTTATAACTTGTTTTATTTTTCTCAACATACTTCAAAATTGTATTTTATAAAAAACATTTTAGAAACGATCTATATTTTGAATGACGTTATAAACATATATTGCCTTAGTGTTCGGGCTACCAGAAAAATTATGGGTTTTATTATCTAAAATAAATATTGTGATTACGTCTTAATACATATAAAGCATTTATAATTACTGATTAGAAAGGAGAATAAATTTGGTAAAATATATAGTTTGTTATATTTGTGAAAAGTTTTGTTACACTTGTTTTTATAATGAAACTGAAAATTAATTTTAAAAAAATGTTATAAATTCTGAAAAATTGAATGTTCGATAGTTAAAATAGCTTTTACTAATAGTTAACTTTTTTTAGGAATTTTAGACAGTTAAAACATTAAAGAAATTATATCTTTTCAAAAAATGTTGTGTATAACCATGATGCTTTTTTTCAAATTTCGTATGTACATGATGCATTTAAAAAAATTATCAAAAAAGAATACATTATTTGTATGTTCATTATGAATTCGAAGCTATTGGATATTTTATAATTTACTATTTCTCAATCTAGTAAATTTCCTTTTGAAAAAATGTTATTAAAAATATGAAATTTACAGCAAATAGTTAAACTTGATATACAGTATGGTTTTGGTATGAGAAGTAGATATAAATTTATTATTAAAAAGTAGCAGTATGAAAATACTTATATACGGTAATGTTGATGACGCGGCATAGACATCATGGCAAAACTAATAATGCTCATATAAATATGACATTGAAGAAGATAATGACAGTATGAGTATTTTATTGGTACAACACATTTTGGCATAAAATTATGCCGTCAAGTAAAAATGCAGAGGTTACTTATTCTTTTTCCAGTACTATAATAGGCCATCTCATATACTTTACCCAAACTATTAAATATGTGCTTAAATATAAGTAGAAAAATTGACCTATTCCAGACCCTAAATGTTATGCTATTAGTGCATAAATATTACTTTTTTTTGCAGGGAACAATATATTTCTCTCTATATATGTATACACAAATAGAATGAAATTAAAACCTACATTAGTTTCTTCTTTCTTTATGGTCGTTTCATTGGGCACTGTCCTGTTCTGTGTATTATTAAGGAGATTTTGGTATCTTGTGGTATAACTCACATGATTTTTTGAGTTTATACTTAAACTGTATTTATCAAACAGTTTTCTTAAGGCTTCACTAGCTTCCAAAAGACAATGCCGGCATTTCACTGAATTGGACCCTAATTGATTGCATGTACAAAGTCTCGTCATTCCTGTTTCTGTGATTTTTCCTGGAGCCGAAGAAGAGTGGCCTGAATCGTCCTTGTCAGTGTCATTCTTCTTGAAATTGTCTTCGTTTTGTTCTTCATATGATTGTGATTCTGGTGTTGTGGCTGGAGATTGCTCTGTGCCATCAGCTCCTGCTCTTTTTACTGTCGAGTGGCTCGTATCTTCACTGCGATCTTCAGGAGAACTGCTTTCTTGATCCTCTTCCTCTTGAGCTTCCAAAGCAGAAGCTGATGGCATATGAGTTTCTGAAGCTTTCAAGTCCAATTTGAAGCTTTCATGCATGCTTTCACGTCTACTTTGTGTAAATAAAGGAGTCCTGCAGGGTGTGGAATAGCAACCACTGTCCAGTCGACAGCGATTTTCAATTCCTGATGATTCATCTCGTTTTTTGTCCATTAGCAATTGCTAAAATTAAAAAAAATAATCTTATTAAAATCTATGTACCCAGAAAAATCAATATATATATATATACATATATATATATATATATATATATATATATATATATATTAATTATACATATTAAAATATCTAAAATACATTGTTTCTGATAATAATTAGTAAACAACTAACTTCTAATACAATTAGAAGGTACTATAAATGTAGATTACATAATTATAAGGAATTCTATCTCATTCACATACTAATCCAAAAATAATTAACTGTGAGAAAACACTGCATTGATGGTAAAAAGATTGGTGTAAGTAGCATAGTTTCTACTTGTTATGATATAAGTTATTTAATTCACCTTATCGAGAGAAATTGTTAAATGATGTTTCTGTAATTTCTAATTGAATTATTTCTCTTCAGTGATGAATCTTCAAGAGCTATAGTTCTACCCACAATTTTCACAGATGATCGTTCTACAAATTATATTATGTTATGTGTGCATATACTAAATATATGTGTGAATACATATATCTCTATACTTTATCTATCTAGCTATAGCTATATATATATATATATATATATATATATATATATATATATATATATATATATATATATATATATATATATATACGTGTGTGCGTAATATAATAAAATTCTCAATTTTCTGGAATGATGATATTTTTATAAATTATAACATATTTTACGTCCAAAAATGTTTAAATATTACTTTATATTATTTTATATTATATAGATTAAAAAATATTACTTTTTAATTATTTTAATAATATTATTAAATTTAAATAACATTACTTTTTAATTATTTTTGTAGTTTTCAGAATTTTTTCTTAAAAACAATTAAAAGATGTTCTTAGATTAACAATAAAAGCTATTTTATTTAATTTTTCATAATATATTTTCCATTTAATGAGGTTTCTAATATTTAACATATTAAACGAAGACATTATACTTCAAATATTAAAAGGGATTTCGCATTTTGACCTGAAATTATATTGAGTATGAGAATCAGCAGTCTTTTTAAGGTTTTAGGAAATAAATTTCCCAAAATCGAATATTTGATTTCCAGTTAAGGATTAATTCATATTTTTTCTTATAAAATTATATATTTTTGCTAGCAAATGTTTTCTAAATTTAAATACTTCAGAACTAAAGTAAGCTCATTTTGCAAAATTGATTTTAGCGAAATGAATTTAAAAAAATAAGTATTGTACCTGTATTTTCTGTTGAATATGATCAACTTGAGGCTGGCGCTTATTATTTGGCGTTGTGTTAAATTCTGCTGTACTTGGACTTCTTGATAGTTTTGTAACCACGTCATAAATTATAAGAGAACCTTCTGCAGTTCCAACAAGTACACTTCCAGAGAATGGAAGCAGAGCCGTTATTCTAGATCCACCGATTTCTTCTTCACCAGTCTGATCAAAACAAAAAGATAGTTTTTTAAAACAAAATTAGAGAGAGTAATTTTAATAATGCAATTTAATTATGTGTACTTATTTATTTTGAAAAGGGTACTTACTTTTTCTACATATTGGCATATAAAAAAAGTCATGATGAATAATATAAAACTATCATAGTGAAAATCATTGTGGTTTGATAGTATTTGATAATTTTACAATATTTTTCCTGTGGTTATCAAGCACTCAGTCTAATGTTTTAAAGCTATTCAAAAACTTTGTTTTAACATTTGTTACTTTGTCTTTTTGAATGACAAATTGGTTATTTTGCAAGAAAATGCCATAAGCTTTTGAAATAACTCAAATAAATATTCAAATAATGCGATTCACAAATATTTTTATGAATTAAAGGGGGGAAATATTTGCAAAAATTTGTAAAGAAATGGATCCTTTCAAGATACATCAAAGTAAAAAAATTAAATTTTCACAAAATATATTACTTGCAATGTTTATATCTGGAGAATATAAGCTTTATAGCAAATAAAATATAAGAACTGTAAGATTATGATATCCTGCAGTTAATGTGCCACATACAATAAACTTGAATGTGAATTATTATAAATATAGACGCCTAAAATATGTCACAAATTTTGCAATTTTTGTTGCTTAGGCTTATAGTGTACTTTTAAAATCTCCACAATATACTTTAAAAATAATTTTAATAATATGTACGTTTTTAAATGTAATTCTATTCAAATTTTTAAAGAAAGCTCTCCCATTTTTAGGATATGAATTCTTTGAGTTAATTTAAAATTAAAAATTTAATTTAAGTAAATTAAAAGTTTTTAACATCTCTGTTTTAATACATATACAGTTAATATGTTATCTAAATAGTTGCTGCATTTCCTGTATTTAAAATTAAAAATATTTGAATAAATTCAAAGTAGCCTTTTCTTCAATTGTGATTTACATATATAGTAAAAGTTTGTCCTAAAAATACAAATCTTTGACCATTAAGCTATGTTTTATACTTTATAAAACCTGGAATTATAAAAATTAATCTTTAAAAATGTTATTAATTTAAAAAGAGGGATTTAGGTAATTATTAATAAGTTCTTCAGAATCAGAAAGTTAAACTTCAGTCAAAAATATTTCTTCATCAATAGCAAATATAAACTATATCTGATTTGAAGCTAAAATTTAGTTTCTAATACTTGTTATATTCTATCTCACATGCTGATTGTTATCATTTTCATTTAAATAACTGCATGCGTTTTCCTACATAGGAATAGCAGCACGAGAATGAATTTCTTTTGGAAAGTGTATTTTTTATAAGCACTTACTAAGTGAACATACTCTAAATGCTCCTAAAATTGCATGCAGAAGCAGACATGCGAATACGATACTAATAAAAGCTCAGAAGTTGCTTGTGAGATATGAGCTCAGAAGTTTTATCTGATTAGCTCAGAAGGTGAAGGATTTTAATTTATTTATTCTGAGATAATAGTCTTATTATTTTTTAACTCATAACTAATAATCTAAATTAAATAAACCTATTATCTCAGAATATAATAGTCTGTTTCTCTTAAACTGATGCATTTATAGGTCATGAGTTTTAAAGTTGTTACCATGGTAACGTCACGCACGAAAGCTTCAAGAGTTATCTTTGGTAATTAAGTTCATAGAGCTTCTGTCATGTGTAAATAACTTTTACGATCACCAAAATTTAAATAAAATTTCATTTTTGATTTCCATGCCTTTAGATATTTGTAAAAATAAAATCAACGATTTGAATGTGGCTGTTTTAAAAGAAACAGACTATAATAGGTAAAACTTCTGTGCTAATAATCTCAAAAATCGCTAAAATGTGCTTTGGAAACCATGCACGTATTTAGTTTTAAGAATTTGCTCACTCAGTATCTCGCAATAGACGAAAGTAGAACATCTTATGATCGATACCTCATTAATTGCGCATCTTCATCAGTACACACTCTAAGAGAACATGTTCAGTTAAAGAAATAGATAATTTCATTCATTAAATGGAAATTATTGCCATAAAATACAATCGAATTTTAACGGGAAAAGGAAAGATTTTATAATTAAATAGGCATAAAACAGGAAGATTAATCTTCATTTTTATACATTTTGTCCTATAAAAAGTATTTTTTGTATATAATAAAAAATTCACGAAAGTTCTGGTAAGTTTTGATTGATGTTGATCGTGTAAGTTAAATAATTAATTGGCTTTAACAATTTGTTTAAAATTGACACCAAGCAGATATTAAAATTTAATTGGACTATAATCTTCATGTATTATTAATAATTTGCATTATATAAGCCATATTAACTTTGGTATACTTGTAGGAATTATTTATCAAATTAAATCGTAATTTACATAATGACGCAATTGGTTTCGTTGCCTGAAATTATGAATTATATATATATAGATATATATACATTAAATATAATTGAGAAATATATATTATTAGGTATGTAGCTAAAAGTTATTTATATATAGTGAATTTTAAAAAAAATAAAATAGGAAAGCTTTAAAAAGTGATAGTACACCAATATTAGAAATATTAATTAAAGAATGCATGGTTTAAAATGAACCTTTCTAGAGCGTTTCGAAATGATCACTCTACAATCGTTAAAATTGTGTTTGTATTGTGATTCAGTGAGAGAAGAAAGAGTAACATGCACGTGCGTTTAAACTAAAGAAACAGGTTAATTCTTAAGCAAAGATCCTCCTAATGGAACAGTATTTTCTGTCAGAAAGTCTTGGCGAAGGCAAATAACATTCAATGGTGTATTTGTTTCCAGTACGATGCAACTCCAGTTCATTTAGAGAGAGAGAGAGAAAGAAAGCTACATCATCACCTATACGTCACTTTTTTGAAACAGATGGGATGGTCTTGTAGCTTGACCACCGTGATTGCCCCATTAGTCGTGTCTTGATTTCTTCTGAAAGAATAGCTGAAGAATCTAGCATATGAGACATCTCAAAATTCAAATAAGAATTTAACTGTAATATTTTCGACTGATGTAGGTTCCTAGTGTCCCAGAAATCAGTCTATTATTCTTGTATTACCATTGGGTAGTGCTCTTTAGAGCAATTTTGTAAAAAATTTGTTATAATGTACGAATTGAGTATTTTTTCAGTTAATTTAGTATATTGAGTTACGTCCTGTAGCACATTTGGATTTTATGTTATACCATGCATACTGTTGATGAAAATTATGTTTTATTTATGTACTACCATAACAAGGTTTATCTCCTTTTCCTGAATCACTGTATATATTATAAAGGGATTAAATAAAATATATTTTTGAAAAATTACTGTTTGACTTTCAGTTTTATCTCATTACATTTCTATTTTACCTAAATAGACCGATAGTAACCTCCTTTAAATATTTTTACATGAGAGAATTGTTTACATTTTATTTTAAAAACTACGAAGCTAATAAATACGAGCAACTATTGAGTGTTCAACTCATTTTTGATACTCAAATAAGTTATAATCGCGTTAACTTTATTTGATAATTAACACATATTATGCGTCAATTTTATTGTACTTCCTAAAACAAAAATATTTTATGTTCTCAGAATTTATATTACTTAAAAGGAATTTGTATTTTATTCGTGCCATTAAGGACCATTATCAAATGTTGCTACTTGGAGCAATCGAAATTATGAATCTCAAAAAAGAAATTTTTTTTATGTAATTTATGTAATTTTAAATATTAGTTAAATTTTTCACAATATTATTATGAAGAACTATATACATATATTATATATATCAATATCAAGGAAATTTTACCTTTGGTGATCGAGGATATTTGTTATCTCTAACATCGAACAAAAGTTTACAGGTTAACGTGTGAGGATCCCATAGCTGTAAGACTGATGATCCTCTAATGGTCAACCAGACTCCTCGATCGTCCCATACCAGCATGGACAAGTAATCTAAGCAGCTTGAAGATGTGTGAAACTGATCAACAGAGTCTAGAGTCCTGATTCAATAAACAGAAACCTTCTTTTGAGTAATAGAACTTATGATGAAATATTTATTAAATTTGTCATTTTTAATAATCTTAATGAATAATAATACAAGAATGAAAATTCAGAATTAAATGAAAAATTCTATGAGAATATATTTTGAGAATATTATAATTTAATTTTTTATTCTGAATTCCATTTTTTTTTTAGTGAATTTATGATTAAAAGAAAGAACTATGTGACACAGTGGCTTTTATGTTACTGAGACACACATACACGTATACACACATATACATATATGTACTATAATTAATAATGAGGAATAATATTTTATCTACAGTTTTGAAGTAGAATGAAATTGTTTGACTTAATTTTTAATAATGAATTTATAGACTAGTATTGGTTTTCAAACTCATTTTTGAAATTAGTAAATATGTGAGTAGAAATTTATCAAAATTTTTAAGGTTTGTGATTGTTTATAAAAGAAAAGTGTCGTCAGAAGTTCACATCTTAGGAAGAATCATGCGGCAGTCTTTTGAAATAAGAAATAAATTCGTATAATCACCCATAATTAAGAAAAAAAACTGATTTTTCCCAAAGAGCCGCAGGACTTAGGTCTGCATTAATGCATGATCTTAAAATAAGCATTTCTAGCGAATGTCTACTCGCATTTTATTGCGATTAAAATGTAAATAGTTGAAAATTGCCGGTAGATAGCTTGCCTCAGGGTACCAATAGCATCTGCTTTGACCCTAACTAATGAGATGGAAAAAGAAAGAATTATCTAAGTAAATCAAAGTTATAAGATTATCACTTAGATGAACTCTGGGCTTAGCATGACGTGAAATTATTGGTTATTGGACAGGTGATAGCTATTTCATTTTTTGAATAATTTAAAAAACCTGAAAATAATTTTTTGGGAAAAAGGATTATAAATTTAAATTAGAGAGAGAATTTTAAAACGTATATTTTAAAAATTCATAAAATAAATAATATTTCAGTTCATTAAAAGAACATTCTTAGAATAATTCCTTAGAGCTATATATAAATTCGTTAAAATTGCTTTAATTATTTTTAAATTGTTAAAGTATTGGATAAGCAATCATAATCGTATAAAAATCAAAGCTCATTGTATGTCATATTCACCAAAAAGAAAGGAAAAAAGTGAGATTTTTCATATGCAAATTTATTATCATTGTAGTTGAAACTATCATCTAGTTTAACTAGTTTCTGCTGATCTTATACTTAAAATTTTAAATTTTTAAAATGACCAAAATTCATGTTGTACAAACATTTCATTTGAATAACTTTTCTTGGTGAATGAAAATAGGATTCAAAATTAATGTATTATTTAACAATGCGTAGTGGCATTACTTCAAGAATTGTCTAAATAAGAATCTGAAGATAAAATATGCGATGATCATAAATTATGTCAGATTTCTATTAGTAGTTTAATATATAAATATTTTGCTTTTCAAATATAATGAAGCAGTTTTGCTTCACAATTAATTTTATAAGATCACACATATTAAGTAAAAAATCCAAACTAATTCTTTTGAAAAATAGACTTAGCTCTTATAATTAAGGCTACATGTCAAAAATACATTGACCGGTCTGTTTT
Organism: Latrodectus geometricus; assembly: GCA_026290005.1. Lineage (NCBI taxonomy): Eukaryota > Metazoa > Arthropoda > Arachnida > Araneae > Theridiidae > Latrodectus > Latrodectus geometricus. Next base: position 261,300 of record JAPDSC010147845.1, read on the forward strand.
CAAGAATTGTTTGTTTATTCAAAATATTTTATAAAATTCATAAAATATCCTTATTTCTCACAGATAATCTTCTGAAAAATAAGGATGAAATTTTTGTTAATTCTATTAGGAAATCCATTGCTCCCCCTGTACAATTTCTAACTTGCTTTCTCAGTTTAGATTATAATAATATGATTAGTAGTGCTATATTATTCTAATCTCGATTAGTCATGATTATTTAGTTTTCACAGTCAAAACACTCTTGCTTATTTTTTGTAAATCCTATAATTCCCAATGAAACAGGAATACATAACAAAGTTTGACTACATGAAAAGAGCAACAATATTCATTCTTAGAAATTTTAGTACTAAAGTAAAAACCCAAACGAAAACTAAATGTTTATTATATGAAGATGATTAAAAGAAAAATCACCTTGCATTAAGAATCACAACCCGATTCCCGGTTCCACACCACAATCTTCTTTCAACAAGTCTCAAACAAGTTACTGGGTTAGAGCCAATCATAATGTAAAATGTTTCTGGCTTAGGAAATTGTCCCTCAATGTTCTGTAAAGCAAAAAAATTCAAGTTTTCAGAAATGATCAAAAAGTATTTATTAAGATTTTAAAGACAAATATGAGGATCAACAATATTTACAAAATAACAAGATATTCAAAGAAAAATACTAACCTCAATCACAGCTATAGTACCATCTGCTAATCCAGCGTACACTTGCCTAAATCCATCTTCTTCATGAGATGCAAGTGACAGTACTGAATCACTTAGTCTAATTTCCCAAAGAAGGCGTCTAAAAAATGAAGAACTTAACTACTATCCAGAATTTACTGAACACTTAAGCGATGTTTCATAAAATGAAATAATATAAATTTAGGGCAAATTGTGAAGTATGAAATGTGTGTTCTCAATTTCAAATTGGTATTTATAATTTAAAAGTATTACTAAAATATAGATAACTTTTATTTCATTTTAAATTGAAAAGATATTGCTTATGAAAAATATTTTTTTATCAATTTAAAGTGGTTAAAAAATCTAATTTTTGTTAATGTCATTGAATATATTGTATAAAACATTGTATACTTTTTGGTGTACTTATTTTTTCTTGAATAATAATTGTTTTTGAATTTCACCTACCTTTATTTGTATTCTCGTTCATTCTCTTAAAAATAGAAATCTCCAAGTATGAAAGTTGAAACATGCAGTGAAAATAATTTTTGTTCAAAATTTAGTAATAACTACATTTTAAGGAAAATTTGTTAGAGAAAAAGGTAATAAACTTTTTTCCGTCATAAAAAGTTAATAAGTTTTCAAATATATTCTATTGTAAAGAAATAATGCCCGTAATTGGTATACAATTAGTAAGATATATGATGGTATATATAAAAGCAATGTAAAGATGCGAATGTGAAGTAAAATATAAGAAAGAAAACTGAGTAATTCATAGTTGTAGAGATTTATTATTGCAAATTAATTTTTTTTTAAATCTCGTGAACAAAATATTTTCTCGCATCTTTAACTATTATTTAAAATATGAAATGCAAATGCTAGTGTCTACGATGTTTTTGAAATAAGTCTATTTTTTGAAATTTATCATAAGAAATCATTGATTTTTTTCTTAAAGATCTTTTAAGTTTTAAGAGTTTTTGTTTCTATTTCCGTTTCATTAAATTGTTTGCTCATCATGATCGACAAGCTTATCTTAGATTTAATTTAAAACTTACCTCCATCAAATATAAAGAATATCTGAATATAAAGAATATAATATAAAGGCAAATATAAAGAATATCTAAATGTTTTACCACACCTACCTTTCATTAAAGGGAAATGTTAAACTTTACAATTGAATAGAGTAAAATATATTATTTAAAAATAATCTTATCTTAAACGCATTACATTATGGATAAGCAATTTATTACAATATAGAGTTAATGTATTATGATGTAAACCAAAATTAGATAACAACGAATTTAAGTAAAAACATAATATTTGAATCAAGAATATCGCAATTTAGTTAAAAATTCTGTGATTAAAATAAGGCAGAATTCCTTGCTGAATACATACCTAGATTTTGTTGAGTACGAATGCACAAAGTGAGAAAGAGTTCCCAAAAGCATCGTATCATCATCTAAAGCATGCATACACATGACTCGAGATTCCAGCTAAAAAGCAAAAAATGAAATAAAAACTCCTACAAAATCTCTGTGCTTCTATAAGCAATACTATTTTTATATTATTGGTTATAGAAATAACTTACATATAATATCCAATTTTTCTAAGCTCGATAGTTGTAACAGTTTTGGAAATTTTGTACTTATACACTTCGATTTCAAAATATTCGAAATATACAATTACAACTTAAATTTCCATTTGTGTACATACATCACATTAAATACATATAGCACATAATTCTAAAAAAAATGTTCTTAAATTTTTAAAATAGTTTAAGTTAGGTGCCAAAAATTTTATAACTTTGGCTTCAATTTTTCAAGTACTATTAATTTTAGTCTTACATTGTGGCAAAAGATATTTGTCAAAATAACAATTTCTATAATGTTATTTAGGGATTACAGTTTAAAGATTGAATAGTCAGTTATATTTTCTCATTTCAATTTACAAATATAACATGTATATTTTTTTTAATAAAATAGAGCTTTTTTCGCTTCTTAAAGAGTTTTAACCAATTTTGATTCCTTATAAGTTCTATTTCTGTTATTGTTAGCTCGAACAATACATTCTTTAATATGTTATGAAACTGATTTCTCTAAATGTTTAAACAATATAGCCTTTGAAAATATGACTGACTGGATGAAACTCACCTCTATGTTAAGTCTATACATAATATTTTCTTCACAATTCACTTTGGTGATATGAGCTCCATTCTGATGCCCGTGACAAAGCCACAGTTTGTCTAAAATATTAAACAAATCCATCAAAATGTAGTTCATTTAAATGTAGATACTTGGAGATTGCTTATTGAAACGCTATTTCAGATAATTACAGATTGCTTACTGAAACTCTAATTATTTAAGAAGAAACTTATTAAAGAAGGTTGAAAATATGGAAAAACAATATAAAAATGACCAATTTAAAAAATACCTTTGTCGTAAACTGCAGCACATTCAATAACATATTGATTTACATTAATACAATCCATTTCTGAAAACTGAAAAAAAAAACATTGTGTCAAAAACTAAAATGCCAAAAATTAAAAAATAGAAAAACGCAATGAGTCAAAAGTAAAAAATGATGTTTGTTTAATAATATTATTTTTGTTAAATAGAAAATTTTATTTTTTCTCCTGATGTTTTAAATTATTTAAAAGTAGCAACTAAAATAATTCAGTTCACCATATGAAACGTTTCTAGTTGATTAATTTATTGACAAAATTAAAAACTTAATACTCTTCAAATGAAACATTTATAATTAAAATATACTATTAGACATCGTTAAGTATTTTCAAAGCAAAGGGATATTTTGTTGAATTTTTATATTTTATAAAAAAAAGTTTTTATTTATATTGATACTTCAATAATGAGCAATAGTTTAGAGCATTAAAAAATTATATATAAATTATATATTATGATATTCTATTCTAAAAATATTTGTGAAAATACATCTTGTATATTAATTCGTTCTTTGTAATTCTTGAAAGTAGTGGTGTACAATCTGAACAAATTTTACATTATCATTAAAAAATTACTGTAAAATAAAACTTTGTCAATAACTATTGAATTAATTATGCTTGTATATATAATATTTAATAGATTAAAATAAAAGCTTAATTCATTATAAAATAAACCCAAAAGACTAAACAGAATATTTATAGAACGCATACTTATGAAATTAAAATAAATTAATCCCTCATACAAAATGAATTAAATGTTCTCGTAACGGTTTGTACACACACACATATTCATATCTCTCTATCTTTTATTAACATAATATTTCTAGTTTTTATGCATATAATAAAAAAGCTCTTTCTATGTACATAATCAAAACAAAACTCTCATAAAACCAGCGCTTAACAACATAATAAAATCGCAATGGAATAGGTTGTAAAAAGAAGAGACGAAAGTTAATAAAGGAACGTTGGATTTTTTTAAAATTTGTTTTACTATACATAGCTTCATATTTTATTATTTATAACCAATAAATCAGAAATTTACTAAATCATCATATTAAAAAATTATAATCAATTTTGAAATTTTTTGTAAAAATATTTTTTTGTGTATAATTATGTTTGAGAGTCTAAGTGTTAGGTCTTTATTTATTATCTTATTATTTGTTAGGTCTTTCGATATTTTGTTACAAATGATTTCTCTTTAAAATCTTGATGTTCAATAGTTAATGTGTAAAAATATGCAAACTATAGAACGTTTTTTGCTTTTGAATGTTATTTTAACAATAACGTTTTTATAAAATATTTTCTGTTTTATCCAAAATTTTTTAAAAGTTCATTAATGTTTATTTTAGAGTATTATTTAAAAAAAAAGAATTTTTTACCTAATATATATAACAATCAGCGTGTAACTAATCATAAAAAAAATAAATATTTCCTTTCGTAATTTTTAACTAGTATTCTTATAGATATCATTAACTATTTAATAGTTATTAAAAAAAGGTAATTATAAATATTGGTACTTTGTCTCTTAATATATTTTACTATTTTTAATAAAAATTAAAAATATACATTTTATATAAAAAAATAATAATATTTTTTCGTTTAAAATGCTTTTATTACATAAATTATTAAGCTTATTTATTACATTATTATGCTTTTATTATATAATTCTAAAACCTAACTTCAACCTCTAGATGAGTTTATCAATAGTTTCTCAAGTATAGTTTTTCTGAAGTAATTCAAAATAGCAGTAAAATACTTGAATTCGAAAAAGTAAAAACAGCATTTATTAGAAACTAAAAGTGTTTTATCTATCTTGGAGTAATGTTACGACCATTTATTCATGGATCAGAATAGCAGTGATGAGGAAGATGAAGCAGTTCTTAAAGTAGGCCATTTCTTTTAAATAAACAGCATTTATGTACTTGAAGAAATAAAATTTACTTATACCCATTTTTTTTTAAAACCATTTACTTATATGGCGTTGTTGCTACACCTACATGTAAATTTAAATTTTACAGTTTCTGTATTCAAAGTACACTTTATATGCTTTGATATAGTGGGATATATGTAAATAAAAACGAGTATTCGTACAATTTATTAACTTGCAATTTTATGATATTTTTGTAAATAATATAATCGATAATTGCAAAAAAATTCTAAAGCAATTTTTTTTCATAGTCACTAAAAATAAATTTTAAGAAACATAAATAATAATAATATCCTATTATTTCACATTACACTTGAATTCAATTTATATAATTTTTTATTAAAAAAATATGCAAAAAACGTAAATGAATTTAATAAAAAACATACCATTCTTTCTCTATCTTTCATGGCAATTTTTTCCATATCCATTTTCTTGGCATGTTCTTTCAGTGTTTTATAGTAGCACGCTTGCTTAGTTGCAATATCTTGACGCCGAGTGAAGGGTTTCAAAACATCGAATGCGGTCTGTGTGACAAATAAAATAGTTGTTTATGATAAAGATAAAACATTTTCTATGGGGCAGGTTAAAGAATTACTTGTTAAAATTGTATAAAGCATTTTAAAAAGCAGATTTATGAATGGCAATTACTCTGCTAATTAAATACTAAATTAGCACTGTCAAAGGAATGAGCCTATTAAGTTATTATTAATAAACAGAAATTTAAGATATTTCCTCAGTTTAACTATTTATTTCTATTTTAATTTTATAAATTATTTATTTCCAGTTTAGTTTACAATTTTTACTTGAAAAATTATTAATTTCTATTTAATTTTTTTACAAATATAAATATAAGTTACCACTTTCATTCAGATATATTAAAGGATATAAAAGATATCATGATATATAAATCCGATACTTAGTTACATGATAAAATATTTAAAAAGAATTTGAATTATCAAAAACGGTATACCTCTTTGTCTTTTGCTGAATTTCAGGCCTTAACTGTTTTAATTCAGATTGTATTTTCAGTTTAAATGGGTTTTGCAATCAAAAGAAATTATGATTATACTTAAAGCTTTTCCTTAAAAATCATTATGCAGTAACAAATAGATTATTGGACATTTTTAAAAAAGGCTTCATTTTTTTAAAGTTTTTTAAGGGCCATCTATGATAACAAAACGAAGTATTTCAAATATAAAATTAATCAAATCTTTAATAACAGTATATTATAACACTATCATAGTTATTTGGTTACTACACCAACTGAAAAACAACAAATTAATGGCACAATGTGAACAAAATAATTAATCTATTTGAAAGAACGAAAAAACGTTTTTTTTTAATGAGATAAAAAAAAAAAGCTGGCACATATTTTGATAACATGTAATATTTATGAAAGCCTATACCAGATATCATTTTGTAACACTTTAAATTAATGCTGTTATTTTTTATTTAAATAATATTGTGTAGTATTTTTAAAATTAAATCAATAAGTACAGTTTAAAATAGGAATAATTTTGAAAGCCAATATTCCCAAAACAAATTTAAATGAGTAAGAACACTGGTATTATTTGACCTTGGGAATTGAATGGGAAATTACGTCACTGGTGATGAAAGTTACACATACAATAAATGATAATGATGTTTGTAATAAGTAAATGAAACAAAGCTTCACAATTTAAAAACATTTAATTTTTATCCATCCTTAACTATTTTATGTATATAATTCCTTAATATAAATACCTACGGCATGAATGATAAATGAATAGAAGTCCATTACTGATTCAAGTAATTATTTTAGAATCGTAAGTGATTTGATTTACGATTGCCATTCTAATGATTCTTCTTAAGAATATAAATGAGAATGGCAAAGGATTTAAGTATTGCTTAAATTAAAAATAAAAAAAAGACTGATGTGCTTAAGAGTATATAGTTCCTAGAGCTCCCTTCAACTCTATTAGAAAAACATTTTTTCAGTAATTCAAATCAATAAAAGCCGTGGTGGAATTAATATAACTAATTTTAAAAAACGCGACTTTTAAAAGATGGAATTTTATCTGTGTATGTGCGTGTTAACTGTTTTTTCAACTTATATTAATTTGAGTAATTTTAAATTTCATGATTGGTCTCGTTACACTCTATGGATGATTATTATATTTAAAAATTTATGTTTATTTAAAATATTTAACAGAGTTATTGAAATGTATACCACTAAAATCCCCTTTAAATAATTTGTAATTATTAATTTATTATTCGGTATGTGTTTAAATTTACTCATTACTTATTTTCAATCGTTTTAGAATTTTAAAGCTTATATTTGTTCAAATGTTAATGAAATAGAATGATATATCTGAGATATTAAAACTAAAATATATAAATGGGTAAATTTAAGAGAAATTTGTTTCAGAATTATTTTTTATATTTTATTCTACGTATCTCATAGTTGATAGAGCATATTAAAAATTTTAAAATATTCTGAGACAAGCAAAGCTCTATTTAAATCTAACACTTAAATGTTAAAGAAATAATATAAAAATCTTATCTTTATTTGATTAAATCAATAAAAATGTGTTCAATAGAATCTTTCAATTAATTCAATTAATTATTCAAATAAGTTTACATCCTCATTTATATTTATCCAACAGATGGCAGCACTTCGATTTTAATTTATGACAATTAGAACAAAAAGCCAATTTTAATAAATATGTCATGGAAACCTTTTATATGAATGCTTTTAACAATTTATCGGACACACGAGAAAATATTTCAAAATGCAGTTTATTAAATATAAAATGAAAAGAGATTAGGAATTCTCTCAAAACGGAACTAAAAATTACCTGGAAAAGATGGTCAACATCGAAGCAAAGTCTTGCCGCCGATTTCAACTGTCTCATGATCGAAACAGTATCTTGTTTAGCCAGAAGGGATCGTTCATTCATTTTCAAAATCGCTAGTGAGAAACGGAACAGTACTTTGGGTCCTTCCAATAAAAAGCAATCCCAAATACGAAGCAACGTCTGAAAAGAAAATATCATTCATATAAGCATTTCTTATTAATAATAAATAATATGTCATTTAAATTTTGCAATACTATTATTAAAAGATGATTAAAAACATTTTCTGACACCGTTGAGGATAATTTATATACAATGAGTATATTAAACACTGAAATTTAGTAACACACATTTTTTTGGAATTAGAACAATTGAAACAAAATCATGTGAGATACATGACAGCAATAGTAATTGAGATAAATCATTGATGTCACAAAAGATCAGAAACCTTAGGTTATTATTTTTTTTTCTCATACATATAAATAAATACAAATTTTCATGATTATAAATATTAAGACAAAAATTAGTAAAAAAATAGAATAATAAACAGAGTAATAAATGATGAGCATAGAAGATTGTTGCATTGGGAAGCGGTTTAATATAGAATTCAAAGGCAGTAAAAGAACAATATTATGAATCCTTCTCTACATTTTTCGACTTTTTTTTTATCATTAAACATTTAACGTAATAAATAAGGATTGTTAAATTTCAACTGAATGTCATCACTTTTTAAAATGCTAGAGTTTTACAAAAGAAGACTATCGAATTAGTCTTCGTTTGCAAAAATGTTCGTAGCGTAACAAATAAAAGAAAAAGTAACAGTTATTTTTACATTTTACAGTGAGTATTTTTACGATTGTGAGACAGTATTTTTCATTACAGTTTTTAAGCTCCATTTTTATTGAGTTTCTTAGAAAATATTTGTTTCCGTCACAGCTTGTTCTATGCAAATAAAATAAAATTTAATAAAATTATTACTTTTAAATATTGCAAAAACTATTCATAACAAACTTTTTCTGGAAAGTCACTCATTAAAATAGACACATTCGGCCATTAAAGAGAAACATCTATTTATAAGTTAAATATGTATTGTAATCTTTTTAATAACAAATTTATGTTTTAAGCAAATAAGAATTTTAAGAATAATTATAGTTTAGATTATTATGTTATATATATATAAATGTTAACTTTTTACAATCAAAAGCTAATACAAATATTTCAGTGTTCGTTTAAATATAAATGTTGTAATAAATTCCTTTTTTAATTTGTAATGCTCTGCAGTATTTTAGCCGAACTAAACTATAATATGTGTCAAAATAATCAGCAGCTCATTTGAAAAAGCATAATTGTTCCCAAACACAAAGAATAATGGAAAACAGACTTACCAACCGAGGCAGTTAGCGAAAATTTCAAATAAATTTTGCACCTCGGTTCTGACAGTAAATATACAAATAATAATTGCGCAGCATATATTTAAAATATGCTTTTGTCACTTTAATAAAATTTTTTCATTTTTTTGTAACCTAACAACAAATAACATCATTAAAATGCAGTGATAGAATTTATATAGCATAACAGTTTATTTCGCATTTTATTTAATGAGTAACTCCATTCATATCTTTTGTATTTTTAATTAACAGGACGCAAATAAATTTTTGTCCAGGAAAAACTCTCAGAGAGTGAATTAATGAAAACTGTATATACTGTATGAATAATGAATTATTTTTACATAAAAAAATATAATAAATATATACATTAAACAATACAGTGTTTGTTGTTACCTGCTATCAAATAATTAAAAGGTACCTGTTATCTAATTTCACTGAGAATTTCACCCCACAATTCATTAAAAACGAGAAAACAAGGCTTGTACTTTCTGGTAAAATTCTCCTTAAACAAAAGATTCTTTGTTGGGAATCAAGGCAAAATTATCGTTAAATTAGGAGTGTTAAATAGCTTTTAGAAGCATGAAAATTACACAAAAAATTTAGATTACCTTCTATAAAACATTGTTCAATAGTGTTTATGTCCTGATAAAAAGTAAGAATTTATTTTTCATATATTTAAATAAAATATAAACTATCTAAAATTATTTATTATCATGATTTATTAAAGCTGAAATAAAATTAGTTAAAAATCACTAGCTGTTTTTAAACGTAGAATTTTTTTAATGTGATTCGATAATTTTTTCAGGTAAAATGAATGTAAATAATATAATTCTTTGAAGATTTATAGAATATATATGTATGTGTGTGTGTTGCGGTTTATATTTACATTTCCGTTCTTTAATGTCCCTTATATTTACTTTAACTAATACCTCTATTTATAAATAAGTATATTGTTTTTTTTTATTAAGTTTTGCTTCAAAAAACTTGATACATTTTTATGTTAATATTAAGGCTTCCAAAGAAGATGGTTCACTATAAAATACATAAGAAAACTTAATATTTTCATTAAAGTAATTTTAAAGCATTGTTTTGTTAAAGCTGGATAATTTTCTTGACATTAAATAATATTAAATTTAGCCATTATAAAATATAATATGTGAACTATACGAAAATTGAATAATTTTTTCAACTATCAATAGTATTTTTACGCTTTTTAGCAGGAAACATTTACGAGTAATGGTGTGTGATATAATACACAATGTTGTTATCACTACAAGTCATTTTGACCAAATAATCACCAAAAGCCGTCTTGATATCTTCTTAAATTTTGACTTGTTTTGTCCTTAAATGTGACTATTCAAGTCATATTCCGTCTTCTTACATGTATAAAGCTTAATTGAAAGAAAATAAATGTTACGAATGAGTGAATAATAAAACACTTAAAATAAAACAGGATTGAATCCTGATGTCTTTATCATTACTAACACCCATCAGTAAATTATATCATTTGCAAGATTGCCGTTGGCGACTACTTGATGAACCAACCAAAAAGAATTCCGTGCATACGGATGAGAAATTTTACTCAAGTTCTGTGAAGAAGATTTTGTAGAAATTATGTATTATAATTTCGATGATTGCGCATTATTTTTTAAAAATAATCTTCAGCTTCAGAGAACGTTTCAAAATGATCTCCAGCAATTTAAGCAGGAATGAAATTTTCTTTTGGAAAATAACATTTTAAATGTATTTTTTTATCAATATAAACAATATAAAATTTATGAAAAATTTTAAGTTAGTTTTAGTTTTGTGTATTGAAGTAAAGTTAGAACTTAATCATTTTTATTTCATTCAATCGCTGAATGCCAAACAGGAGATGAACTCAAAATCGCAACAAAAGTTCTTCCGTTTTAATGACTATCATTAAAGCTGTAAATCACATAATTATTTACTAATTTCAAGTCGTCAGTTCTAGATAAGTTAAATTTGTTCTATAGTGTAAAATTAAAAAACTGTTTTATATAAATAATGAACAAAGAGAATATAGGCTAACAAAAGTAATTATGCTATTTTCTTAGATATTCGATTTGATTTTCACAAAAAGTATTCGGCGTTTTCCGATGAACCAGAAAAAATTAGATTCCATTTAGAAATCTCAATCTGTTTTTTATTATCATCTCATGGATTGAAAAACAAGCAAATAAACTAAATACACTATTTAAATTCCTCTATTTCCGATTTAAGTCTACCTTAGACAGTCTTAAATCGGATTTCATTAAACGAGAAAGTGAAAAAAATTATTTTCATTTTTCTCGTTGGTCTTCTCAAGATTTAAATAAATGAGATTATGATGTTTTGAAAATGAGTTACTAGACTATTATTACTTGTTTAAACATTTCAAAACAAGAAAATAGAGTAAAAATATTTTGATTTCCTTCTGTTTTGAACAGAAGCTGCTTTTAACAAGGCCAATAGCTTTTGAAGAGATGAAAAGAGAATGTTTAGCCGTAGGCAAGATCTAACTCTTTTTTGATAACATGGGCGCAACCGCCAGCATCCCGCATTTTTTGAAAGAAGATTGCAGGTGTTAGCTAACATGAGGAGCCGGAATAATAAAAAGAGAAAAAAACTGCTTCTTCAGAACTAAAACAATGTGGCACCTGTGGGCCTCACGTCCTTTAAAAAACCACCTGCTCTGCTGCGCATGCGCAGTTAATTCTTCCGTGTCAAACGAAATACTATCGTAAAGCGTAGCACATCATTTGAAAATATTTAATTTGGGTTACAAGGCAAACTAGATAAACGAATTTTAATTTTAAAAATAAAAGCAGGAATTTTTCAAATTTCAACAGAAAGCAAGAAATATTTTAATTTCAAATTAGACTCCTTATATATATTTTTAAATCTCGTTAGCAGTAATTCAAAGGATACAATTTGGGAATTATAAATGTGTATTTAAAACATTATTTTTTCTTAAAATAAAAAGTGTTCTTGAAATTCCTGTTTTCTTAGCAAAATAAAAAACTTCTGTGTAAAGCAATCTTAGCATTTCGTTTTGAAAAATACATTGGGCCCCTATATAAAATTATTGAATAGCTAAATTGCGTAAACTTATATGAGAAAGCTTTTAATTTTCGTCTACACTAAATATGATTTGAAACATAAGTTTTATTTTTAAATTAGCAAAATATTATTTACAGAAATATTTAATATCGAAAAGTTAATTGTTTGGTACTTAAAATGCGAATTATAACATAAATTCGAAAATTTAAAGTATGAAGTTGAATATTTGTTTCTATTATCGGAACTCATGTCTTGATGATGCACTTGAAAAAATAAAGTACTTTCGAGAATGTTATATATATGAGAAAGAGTAGAATTTAAATACGCATTTAATTCTTAAAGCATGTTATTGTGCTATCTCAATATAAAAAGGTTTTTCTCTTGAATAGAACTACACATCAAAGCAATACAATCAAAAACATCTTTTAAAATGTAAAAATTGTATATAGCTTGAACAGGTTGGTTGGGTTTTATGGCACAAGGTCCAAAATTGGACATGCTGCGCCAAATAGCTTGAACAGATAGCCATCATAAATTTTTCAAATTGATTATAGTATTCAATATTTTTTCGCTTACAAAAAATATTGCCCATTAATTTCCAAAAAATAAAGCTTAAAGTTGTCAAACCTTTTATTTTCTTTAAAATTTAAATGCCATATATTTCGTACAATTGCATCAAGGATTTGTTTTTTTATTGTTGTTGCTTTAATGATTAGTTTTATTTAAAAGAAAAACTGCATTATTTCAGTGGGTTGATTTTGCGTTGTTTAACAAATCAATAAAGTTAACAAGAAAATGAAGTGTTTCCCGCTTTAGCCAACTCTTATAACTATTTCCGAAAATAAATGATTTATGAAAATTATTTTTATCTTCATTGAAACTTATAAATAAGTTTATTGAAAAAAAATATAATCACTTACACAGAAAAATTAGCTAACGTATTTCTATGAAACACGGTAAATATTTGGAAATTAGATGGATATGTGTAACTGATGAGTGTATTTAGAGTCTGTGAAATAATCTCTTCATTAGCGAACACACACATTCATTTTTCAAATAAATAGTCCAGGCAACTGATTTTTTTAACTATAAACTTTAATTTTGCTTAATCAGATTTCATAGATGTTTTTTTTTAAAAAAAAAATACAAATTTGTTTGAATAACTAAAGATTTCGAAGACAGTTACGTGATTATATTCATATGAATATTTTTATTTCACAAGTAGCTAGCTTTACAATAATGGCCAAATTGTTAACATAGGTTTAAATCTTAGCAAATAATAAGTTTTTTTTTTCAGTTGAAATAACACTCAGAATTGATTACTCTATTAAGGGATAAACTTCCGTTAACTCTCACTTTCGTTATACTGAATATCTATTTCTAACAGAAATATTCATGTGTGCTGTATATTTACGTGCATAAATATTTCATTTTCCTAGTATGCCACTTACAGACTTGAAATATCCCTATTTAAGACTTTAGAATTATCAAAAAAGTTAGCTCGGAAGGTTAAGCAAGACCTCGAACTTATATAAATTTAATGCACTTGTGATTTGCTTAATTATTTTTAATCCTATGTTACCTTCAAGAGAAATTCCTATAGCTCTCATTATATATTAAAATGTCATTTTCAATAAGGAATCGTTGTATTCTGAAGATACTAATGACAAATTTTCTGCAAAATATTATTTGTGTGAATACGATCATTATCACAAAAAAATTAGACGCCCCGAGACCAGATAAAGTATTGAAGTTGTCACAGTAATGGAATCACCAAAGAATATGATCTTGAAATCCAAAATTGACCTTTGTCAAAATGGAAATATTATACAAAAACATAATGAATGGACCATCATGATGTAAGAAGACAGACATATCAATCTGGTAGGGAAATTAAAAATGTCCTTCATCATCAATAGTCGCAGACTTTGAACAAATGTCACTGATCTTCAATTATGTGTGTGAACCATTTTTGGTTTTTAATAATATTGGCTTATATGTACAAAAACTTAAAAAAAGTATTTCACTAAGATAATATATACTTCTAGAAAGATTACATAAATGTAACGGGTATATTCATTGGAATCAGATAAAGTGATCCAGAGACATATTTTTTGACGAACTGAGTTTAAACATTAACGATGATTGTGGATACTAACGGTTGGGGAGAGAAGCAAGAATTCATTACTCTAAACATAATAATCAGGATACTAATTGATCTGAAGAATAATTATGTGGGAAAATATCATGGATAATGATGGAAATTGTATATAATGATAAAATAGAGACACATGAGTTGTTCTATGTATAAATGACATAAGTTTATTTATATCTTCATTGTTATACGAATTATTAAACACCAAAATGTGTCTAACATTTTATAAAAGTAATATGTAGTATAACCTGTTTTTATATGGTATAAATTTGATTCTCTGTTCAAATTAAAACAATTGTAGTCAGGAAACGGCTCTATTCAACTACTTATAAATCAAATGTTACCATTCATTTCATTCAATGAAAAAAAAAATGTAAGTTTTCACGAAAATAATGCTCATGCGAAAGAATCAAAATCATTTTTAATTAATTTCAGAAACATTGAAAAAGATTCTAGAGAATGGTTTGGACTAGACTCCTACACAAACATCTCTTTGAACATGAATGGAATGAGATAAAAAATTCAGTTCGCGAGTCAGCAATAGTTCCAGTTATAAATGGCTGAAAGACATAATGGTTGCATATTTCTTCGGAGAACTTCGACAATTGTTGAGATGATACCATTTCGATCTGCATCACTTTTCATATAAAATTAGGTTTCACATTATTGATTTTAGAAGAAGTTTCATAATTTTAATGGGCTGTATATTATCAGGCAGCCTATAAGGATACCAGAAATAGACTGATGAAATATATTATTTAATATCTTGTTAACTTAAAATATCGAAAAGAAACTTTCGAAATACGCAGGAAATGCAATCCTAAGCTCCGAATAGGTAAACTCTCCTCAATATCTTAGTGACAGCATACACCATAGATGCCAAACGAACACCAGTAACTGAGATTACATTTCAATTTTAATAATTACTATATTCATAAACATCATTCCCACTTTTAGCATAATGGTATTTTTTGTAAGGGCTTTTAATTACAGCAATATGTATTTTTTATTCTATTTTGCTTATTATGAATACCTGCTCTCCTTTACTCAATAATTTATTTCAGTTTATAATATAATTGTCAATTTTCATTTCTTTAAAATGTTTTTTATTATACTTTAAAAATAATATATATATAATTTTGTTTTTTATAACTTTAAAATAATATTTTTCACAAATCAATTTTCATTAGATTCAAGAAATTAATTTCCAGTAAAAATGTTATTAAATTAATGTAAAAGTTTGAAACTTAAATTAAAGAATATTCTCGTATATTTAATTGAAATTCTATGATTACAATTAAAAAATACTTTTTCTTTGTTGAAACATTAAATACAAATATATTCATAATTTAACAAAGCAAATCTTTGCAAATACCTGATATAAAGAAATATAGTAAAATAATTGAGTAACATTTTGTAGTAAAACTAAAAATTAGAATTTTAAATAGTGCAAATAAAATTACTGAAATCCATAATTTTAAACAGTGCAAATAAAATTAAATTTCCCTTTACAAATATATACTATTTATTTTTTTAGATTTTCAAAAAAATAAAATTATTTTTTAAATTATACGCAAATATTTAGTGTTAAAATGAACATACATAAACGATAAAGAACTTGTAAAAAAAGAACATTAATGTGTGACTTTCAAATGTCACGGTAAAATTGGCTTGAGCAAGATGGATGGCAATTCGACGTCGCCAAGAAAATGGGAAAATAGCAAACCCCTCTAATCAAACGTTGTAATTAGAATGTGTTGTAGGAATTTTTAAAGCAGAAAAAAAGTAGTGAACTTTTGACACCAGATTCTATAGAAACTTTGTATGGTATTAGCCAATGCAACTACTTATTTAGCTAATCTCTAATCGCCCATGACGCTTTAATAGCTGCTTTTACTGAAACATTGTAACTGAATTTTTTGTATTTAATTGAAGCTTGTAAAAGTGCGTATTTACTTTTTGTTAGAAAAAAAACCAAATTAAGATGCTAAAGAACTAATTAAGACGTTAAGGAACAAAAGAATATCATTTGAACATGAACTTCCTTTGAAATAAAGATATTCATACAGAATAAATTGTGAAAATCTTTTGAGAATTTAATATTCATCTGTGTTCTTGATTGCATTTTATAAGCTTAAATTTTAATGTTGCTGAATGCTTGTGATTTTTTAATGAGTCAATCACTTAAAGAAAGAGTAAATTTGTTGGATAATTTTATTTAAAAGTAATTGGTAAAAAAGAAAAAGAGTACGTGATAATTTCATAACAAGCATGATAAGCATTGAGAAAGTCGTAAAATTATAAGGGTTTCTTATAAGTGTTGAGAGAGATAAAATGATAAGACTTGAAATCAAATACAATCATAAGAAAGGTAAGTTTAATCTTAATAGCTTTCCCGTAAAGAATGGAAACTGTAATAAGTTTTTGTCATTCATACAATATAAACATTATTTTTTCATAAATGTTATTCAAAACTAGGTTTTCAATGCATAGTAGTACTTTTCACATGAAACTAATTAATACATTTCAAAAATTAAAATTTGATCCTTTTGATCACAGAATCGAAACGAAATCCGAATCCGCGTTAGAAAACTTGATCTAAGAATCTTAAACTTTTTATACCTTGATGGAACATATTCGGAAAATATTTATTGGATATTGCAATAAAAAATATCAAAACAAATTGGTAATAAAGTATATAAATTTAATTGCACAAGTGTTAATAGACAAAGTATTAAAAAAATTTTTTAAGATAATAGGAATCTGTTTAAATAATTTCTTTTTATTATCTGAATCAAACTTGATTCGGATGATTTGTATGCACAATATATTCTATTATTCATTCATAAAGGCATCTTCTAAGCATTGAAAATCGCTACTATTCTCATAAATTCTTCAGTCACAAATATCGAAAATATTTCCCATTGTATTAAAACTTGAACTTATATTGGACAATAAAACTAAGTAGTATATGAAAATCTTCCTATCATGATAATCATTTTGTATGAATTAATGAATGCCTAAATGATACAAGATAAACATAAACATTGTTTGCATGCAGTAACTGTGCTCAAAAAATCATTGTAAAAATTACATATTTTGCCGTACTCAAATTAAAACACTAATTAATGAAACATCGTCAAACCTTTCCAATAGTATATACTTTAAATTTCATTTGTATAACAAAACTAACTTACTCTCTTTTTAGGAGAAACAATTTATTTATTTATTTATTTTTTTTTTAAACTCAAGATTTTTGAAAAAAATTATTGAATAGTCATTCAAATTTGTTCCTTCAATGATGTTTGAAAACTTGGATTTGTTAAATCTTTGCTTTTGTCATTTTAAATAAACATTTGAATTTGTCTCAATTCTGTTTTCGGCTATTTTAAAACGCTTATGTGGACATTGCAGTGGAAATTTACTTGAATATGGTTTCCGCGTTTTTTAAGAGTTTCTTTCCTTAAAATCAAAAGAGCCACCAATTCTCAATTGCGGCAAAATTCTCTTTACCATAGTTTAATTTTATTGTAAGAATATAAGTAATAAAGATTTATATTTTTGATTCTGGAACAACTTTCTAAAATTATAAATACATTTTAAAAATTGAGACTACACAAAAAAATTAAAATAATTTTCCTGCATCAGGTACTGATAGTACATTTAAACTTGACATCCAAAAGAATAATTTATTCAATATTTAAACTTGTTCATATGCTTTTTGCATATGAAACACCTAATAGCTGTTCTACACGAAAATTCTTTCGGCAGCATTATACGAATTTGTATTTTAGATCCTTTTAGTTGAAATATATTTCTTTTTAATAGATTTTATTATATATATATATATATATATATATATATATATATATATATATATATATATATGCATTAACTACGAAGCTTTTTTAAATATACAATAAATTATAAAAGTGTTATTTGAGATTTTTCTAAGAAATTCCCGCAAATACGTCACCTGGTCGTGGATGTTTATAGTGTGGTTTATAACACACTTACCCTTAGTCCCTATCAAATTAGTCCTTGTATGTAAAAAATGACCTTACAATGACAAACCAACAAAACCCACATATATAATACCTTTATAAAAAATAATCATTAAAATGGAAAATATAAAAATTTCATTAATATTTTTATGTTCAGTGTTGTTAGTATACAACAACAGAAACGTTTCTTAAAAGACTGTGGAGTATAAAAAATATTAAATTGATTTTATTCACTGAAAAACAGCACCCCTTTTAATTTCTGTAACTTGCTTCCTGATTTGGCTAAAAGTACAAAGAATGCCTTTTCCCTTTTATTTACGCACTTGATGGGCTTTCAGCAGTAAACACCTACCGGTGCGGTCCAGCGAAAGAGTACACAATTCTTATTTATGACAGAAGTTTCTCCCTAACCTACCTTCTCCAGGTGGCAAATATAAGAAATTCATGTTTTTAATCAGAAAAAAAAGAACCGTTTTTGAGATAAACCCCCGCGCTCTGTTGTGTTTGCTCTCCAGTTCCACTTATCCCACCTGGCATTGATCCCGAGCAGCACACCGTTCCTCATTCTTTCTCGAAAAGGAATCACTATCAGTGTGCCCAAGTTCGTGCAGTTCAGCACGCGTATTACTGCTTCACCCCAACCCCGTGACATCCCCCACCCAACTTTTTATGCGGACGGATGGCCACGCGTGCCCAAGAACACCACCTGCCCGCATGATGAAGAGAACCTACCGACCATCTGTCTCAGGAGTTTCTCTGCTTGCTCCTATAACAAAAACAAGCTAGCATGTTCTTTCTCCTTCTGTAAATCTTAAGCTTCAGTTTTCTCGCAGCGACGTAAAGGTTCTTCGAGAGATGAATGGTTAATAACTTCCTTCACTTGGTGAATGGTGACGCGCGTCGCATACAAAATCGTGAAAAGAAGACGTCGCAATTTTTTTTTATTGTGGTAACTCTTGCTATGATAGAAAAAGAACAAGTAATGCTGGTGTGAGGAATTTTTACTGGCAACTTTTTTTTCACTCTTTTTTCAAGGATTCTGTCAATAGGGACTGACTGTAAATGAAGTCTACAAGGCCCCTATTCAAAACCTCAGTCTGTAAAGGATTTTATTATTGATTTTGTAGAGTAATTTGCAAAAGTTCAAGGTGAAATTCACTTAGCGGTTTATTAAGGAGAAAAATTTTAATATAAACTGACATACTTTTTGTTCAAAAAAATTTAATTAAATTTTTTCCCCTAAGTCCCTTACCGATACTTAAAAATAACTTCACCTTCAATTTCCCCCCAAAATTTAAACATAATTACTTACTCCCCTCTCTCCTAAATAAAAACCATTCAAAAAATCGAGTTTAACTTTCTTTTTTAACTATTTTTGAAATCATGTCGTTAAATTTAAGACTTATTTTTCTTCATTGCGTGTGACTGTAAATGTATCCATCAATTTGACTTTTCTGTCAAAATCAATTTAATCAATAAAAAATTGTTTGATTACAATTAAAAACGTACTAGTTATTTTAACTACTACACAGTTTCATTTTTTTGATTGTAAAACACAGATATTTTATGGTTAAAATAGTAATAAATAAAAAATGTTTATAAATATGAAATTTAATTGATAGTACATTTAAATTCAATCAAAAAAGGTGAATTTGTTCTTAAAAATCTATTGAATTTTAGTAAATTCTTCATTCCTGTTGTCTGAGATGACATATGAATAGTTACCATTCTGCCCTTAAATTCCATGATTAATGAATTCAATTATCAATATAAGCTTGAATGCTTGAAGTAGTTCAGAATACATTTTATTTTTAGGTCTGTATTAGCCCTAGTGTGGAAAAAAATGACCGTGCAGTGGGACAAATAAACCAAACTAATCCTACTTTTATATTACAACTGAAAATGTTTTCTAACTGAAAATCTTTATGTACTTTGGGAGTCAAATAAATTGGGAACCCAGTAACGAATGTATAAAAAAGTGATATCATTGAGAGAAAAACAAATTCTATGCAAGAGCATAGCAAATTTTAAAAATTTTTGTTTGCCTTATGTTAAATAAAATAAGTGCCCAAAATATTAGAAGGTAGAGTAACTTCATAAATATTTAAAATATATAACTAAGACATACAAATGTTTTTACTTTTTGTCATCTACTTTTTCGGATCACTTTGCTTATAGATAAAAGATCATTTTTTTTTGTAATCGTGAACTAATTAAATCGGAATCTACATTTTAAAGTGGTATCTAAAGCTTTTCAAATATCCATATCTGAAATGCGATTTGAACCCACGAATTAAAGGGCAGAGCGCTAACTCTATTCAGGTTCGATGTCATCTACTTAGTGCATGGGTAGTCAATCGTTTTTATAATACTGTCCACCTTTTGTATATTTGTGGATAATATAATAGGATCATAATCGGCTTCTTAGTAATTTAATTTATTGCAAAACAGTCAGTTTTTGAATTAAAATTTTATTTTTTATACATTTTGAATATGTTAGTAATATAACGTAAATTTTAATTTCTACACTTATATATATATATATATATATATATATATATATATATATATATATATAAAGTGCAGAGAGATTTTGATATGTCCTTATTGATACCCTTATATTACGGATTACCAACAAATAGTTTCTGCATGACATAAGCTTACTGCTCACCGTGAAAATTTGTCGTCAACTAATGGAAACTTGGATAAGGTGACAGAAATAGTTTGAATAGATGAAAAAAATAGATTAATTTTCAAATTCTACAAGATAGAAGTCATAAATTGAATACAAAGAATATTTGTATATGTGGATAAATTCAAATTGAGTACATTGATAATTTAAACTTTCATGGGAGATGATCTAGTACACACATGAATGTGGTTTGTAAAAATGTGACATTACAAACTTGAAAGACATTTTAAAAAATAAAATGGGGGGAAAAATGCTTTCCGAATTCTATATATCTTATGATCAGAGATAGAATAAATTATACTATTCTATATAATTAATCGATTGACTTTAGTAAAAATAATCTCTCTAACTCAGTATTAAACTTTATAGGAAATGTTATTGAAAATTAGGTTATATTCAGTTATATTCCATGTAATCCATCAAACAAAAAATCTAAATAAGCAGTGTGAAAAATGTTTTTTTTCCCTGAAAAGACACCCAAGAAAAATGAGGAATATAAAAAATTCTTGAATTAAAAAGAATTTAAAAAATTTAGGATGATGTAGAATTTCACATACACGCGCATTTAAAAATCATTCACCTTCTAATAAAGTTTTCAAAGAATTCAAAAAGCTTGTCAATTTTCTAAAATGGATAAAAAATGTAGAAAATAAAGGATATAATTTTTAAGTACTATTTTAAAAATCTAATATTTCAGGAACTTTTCTGATTGTTTGTTAAAAAAAATCTGAATTAAAAAACTCGAAGAAAAGATGCAAAAGTTAGATAAATACTAGATAAACAAAAATTGGTAAATCACTAGCATTTTACTTTTCTTAATGTAAACTTACAAGTTAAATTGGAATTTCTGAAATACTAAAAGTATAAAACTGACACTTTAAGAACATTGTAAGAACGTTTGATTAAAAAAACTACACCAAACACAGTCTTATAGAAGTTATTAATCATTTTAAAGTCATTTATTTGTATCTGTAATTCAGATTTCTCTTAAGAAAATATTTTACTTCCTTCCAGTCATCAATAACTATTTCTTTATCTCTAAGATTGAAATTTTGTTTATATTACCGCGAAAAAAATTATCGAATGTATAATTTATTCCGTATTTAAATAACATAAGAACCAAGATTAATTCTAGGGAATGTTACAAAGTACTGAAGAGGGTAGGTAACATTAAGTGATAATGAGAATTCTCTTATATTATGGAAAGGAAATTACACAGTCTGTATCTTTTGTAACAAGTGAAATGAACAGAATGCTATTAAATCGTCTGAATTCTTCATTTGTGCTACCAGTGGGTCTGCTTCGTAATTTAGGCACTTTGTGTGCAGCTGTTATGCAAAGCATGCGAAAGGTCGTAATAAATTTTCGTCATATAAACCTGCTCGAAACCCTTTCATTTTGCCTGTCGCGTTTAGAACTTAGTTGCAAACCAGGGTTGCCAACTCACACGCGCACCTGATTCAAACCTGATGGAAAGGATATTGCAGTTTTTGTTCATTTGATTTCGTTCCCAACAAATGATAAATCGTTTGTTGCGATGGTGTTACTTGTTGATGGAAGCAATCATGCATCTGGAAGCTAAATGAAAGCTCATTCACGCTCTACCCTGTCAATCTGAGATATAAATTTTGCGTTCAACCAAAGCATGGTTGATACTCTGAATTTAAAGTGAGGAGATAAAACTCCATTAACTAAAAGCCTTACGATAAAATATTATCGTTATTGAATAAGCATAGAAATAAAATCATATCTAGGAACTATTCAATAGTTTTATTTAAATTGAAAACTTTTTTCAAAGTTTTCATTTTTACTTTATTCTTTCACTATCAAGTAAATAAATAGTAAATGAATTAAGTATTCTTTGATCATTATCTCCTATAATTTTCACTTTATCCATGATTATCATATCCTCTAATAAATTTCTAGCAAAAAAATACTTATACTTTGAATTATATTACAGTAGATGGAGAATAAAAAATGTTAAATTACACATGTATAGAATATAAAAGCATTTTATCATAGCAAACATTCTAGAGCTATGTTATTAAATAACGCTTAATAGCTCTATTTTAGGCTATGATAATACTTTGTGTTGACTTTTCAGAAAAGTTCTCAATATTCCTTATATTGTACATTATTGTTAATTTGGTAAATTTGTTTTCACAGTTTTACCCAAGAAATGATAATTTTTTTTTACATTGATATTAGGTTAAACATTAAAGAACATTCCATAAAAATTATTTTTTTGTAATTATTTTGATAAAATAAATATGGATAAAGATGTAGCTTGAACAAATAATAAATCTTACATTACTAAAATATATTTTTAAAGTTTCTTATCTGTCACACTAAATTTTTAATACCATTAAGAAAAATTTTACATGAATTTTAGGCTTTTTTTTATTTAATAATTTCATGAAAATATTATTCTATTTTATAATTTAGAACTTGGGTTTTGCTTTATTTATTGGTTTTATTTTATAAATTTAACTGATAAAATAAATTTATTGTGATACCTAAGAATTGATAAACAGATGTAAAGTTCCTTCTATCATCCACAACAATATGCTTTTAGAAAGGATTTACATAGATAAACCGTATTCATGTGTCTCAAGGGAAAAACATCAACGCATGCAGGAAACAGAAATGCGATACCGTTTTTCTTTATTCAGCAATTGTTGGAGTCAATTCAAGATATCTCATTCCAGACAGCATGGTTCTATCATGCATGCATCCAAGTTTTATAGCTTTGATTACGTCTTAATAAAACTTAAAACTTTTCATTAAAGTTATTTATGAATACAAAATGTAACTTTTAATTTCTGACAAAAAGTAAGAAAAAAAAAATTTAAATGTTGCACAAAAATCAATTACATTTCGTGAATATTAATTGTTTTTTAATTTTTGATACAGTATAAAAAGATTAAATATTATAAAAAAAGATAAAATTTAAATATAAGTGAATTTTATTTGTTATAAAAACGTAGGAAAAGTGGGCATAAATTAAAAGTATTTCTAATTATCAAAAGTTTCGATCGGGTTATTAAAACTGTTATTGCGAACATCATAATTATTTGGTATAAAAATATAACTATGAAACAATTCGCTTTCAGTATTAGATAATACTAATAGTATTTCAGAAACAAAGCCATTTTTAATACGAAGGAAGATTCTTTTTTTTAGAATATTTAAGTCAGCATTGATATTTATGGGTGTCTGTAATGGAATTGCAATACATATAAGAGTTAGGGACAGAAAAGGTTATTTATGGGAATTGCTAACATTTTTCCTCACTGGTAAGTGGTAAAAAAAGAAAATTTTCTATAAGAAGGGTGAATAAATAATTGTAGGAAAATTTTTTTAACCACTCTTGGAAATGGAAAGATATAAAGCCAATTGTGGAAGTCGGGCCCACAACAATTGGAGTATGAAGTAGTCGCGTGTCGGAGCAGATGGTCGCAGGGGCAGGTATGCATTGGTAGCTGCAGGCACTTTTTCTTTCCAGCTGCCCCCAGTTAATCCAGTTCACTCATTTCAACAGCTGGCCAAGCCTTCCGCCTTTCCAGCAATAAGAAAGATTTCTTACATTCACCCCCTCCCCAGAATATTAAAAACGAAAATCATTTATTTCTGGATTCCCCAGGGGGATCTCAATTTGAAACATCTCGGTATCTATTTTTAATTTCAAAGTGATTTGTTGAGACTCGCAATGCATTACATTCGCAAACGACAAGTGTCTACCTCATCTGAAAAGGTTAAATGTACCATGATCAACACTTCAACAGAGCTTTATTTGAATTACTGTTTGTTCTTTAACATGTATTTCAGTAAAAAATTGAATTAAATATTGGATAAAATAATATTATTAGTCGTTCTTCACGTTAGACGCAATAATTACTCTTTAAAATTTAGATGAGTTTCAATCTAGTGAAGAAAAGTTTCAAAAGACGTATCAAATTTTCTATCTTATCATAATGAAGTAGTAGAAAACGATTATTCGGTTGATTCTTATTAATATAGTATTTAATTAATTATATCTTATTAGGTTTATACATATTTGGAGCTCTAGAGCAGGGAACTACTTTAGACATTTTATCAAAATATTTCTTTAAAAAAAGTTATCATTGCTTGCAATTAATAAATTCAATAACAATAAAAGGATTTTTTGGGAATGTGTCATTTCTATTTTCTAGGTTCATTGAGTTGTACTGACTGTCTTTTGGATAGTCAAACTATAATCTTTAAAATATATTTTATTGTAGGAATTCATGTTATATATACAAAGTTCGAAATATTCTGACAAATGAAACACGAAAACAAACTTTTGAATTTCCGAAAGATATTTTATAAAGAAGGGAAATTATTAAGGATGTATATGTGACTCTAGTTTTAGTAATAAACTTTCATAATTTTTCTTTGTTTGGTGGCTTTAAATATGCATTAAAATATTTTTAAATGTATACATATTTGGAACTAAAAGCTTAAAAATCTCATCAAAATATATAGTCATAGTAAATATATATACAAATCAGGGTGAAAAAAATCACTGAAAACGGAATTAATGGAAAATTGCTAAGAAAGTATGTAGATTTGATTTTTTACTATCAGGATTTAAAATAATAAAAACCGGTAAAAGAATCAAAATAATAAATTTCTATTTTGGGTTACTAAAATTCTATTGAAAATTTAAGATTAATTTTTCATCAACAATAGCAGATAATTTCTTCTTATTAAATCTTTGACTTTATAAATTATTTTCTAAAGAAGATTGGAATGTTTGGATTCGAATTTTATGAAGTAATCTTACTAATTAAAAGGATAGTTAGGAGCATTTTTCATTTAATGATAAAAATATTCTTCTATTCTAATTTTTTAAATTAAATTTTCAAAATATTTTCATAGGAATTTGTATTTTTACATTGTATTCTACATTTTCAGTGCATTAGGTACACACCAATCTGAAATATATTCTGCACTGAATCCACAGATTCTGTTTCAGAGAATGAAGGTCAAAGCACAAGGTCGATATGTGAGTTAACATTCTTCTCTTCAAGTTTCCGTCGAATAGCAATAAATTGTTCATTGTAAGTCTAAATGCTATGAAATATTGAGTTTAAACATAATATGAGTTTATATAAGGTATATGAATTTTATTAACTTAATGGTTTTTGAGCGAATCAGGAGCGAAGAATTTACTTTTAGTCAATTACAATAACTTTCACAACATGAGAATATTAACAGCCTATACATGAATTTTAAAACTAGGAATAGAACTTGATTGTTCAAAGTTAATTTTGATTTTTAGTAGAATACATTTCTTTTATTCGGAGAATATTATATATATATATATATATATATATATATATATATATTTTTTTTTTTTTAGTGAAATCATGGATATTTTTCCCATGACAATACCAAATATATTTGTATGATTTTCCTTTTCAACAGTTGAAAAAAATCGGGACTCTTATTTTTTTCTAATAAATAACTTATTAGCATGTTTGTTACCGTTTCTTTTTTAAATCTAAAATTTTAGATTTAAAAAAATTAAAAAATAAAGTAAAATTTTATTCTGTTACATGAATAGTCTTCAGGAAGTGTTCCTTGCTTTAAAATAATTGCCCATCCATTAAATCCAATAAAATGTAAATATTTCTAATTTGATTTGAACTAATTTTCAATTCTGAGTTTACTTGCGACTAAAGTAGCATTTATTTTCTCTGAATTCCGTTTGAAAGTCTTAAATGCTTTATAGGTCGAAGGAATATCCAAGAGATGGTAATTCGAGTTTATATATTTATCAACAGAAACAAACTTGGTAAAAAAGCAAAGTTAAAATACTCTATGCCTAAATTGACATGGCTTCTTGGATTTGGAACATTCTTGAACAATGAGAGAATTTTACTTTGATCAGGAATTTATCAGATGTATCTGAAAAAAAAAGATATGGTAGTTCTCTATATTAAATTTTTTGCAGTGGTATGGTGAATATAACAAACACAAGATATGAATATTTCTTTCGGAAGTATTAATATCTTGCATAACTATAACATTAGCAATAACTCTTATTAGCCCTTCACTACAAAAGCCGGAGTGGTCTGGTTGGTTAGGGCATCGTTCTCCTTATCGGAAAAGTAAGTTTGAATCCCAACTGAACCGAAGACCACCACGTTCACAAAAGGCAGATGGGGCACATTAAATTGGTCGTGGTCACAATGTCCTCCAAGTAAAATGATACTGTTGTTGATGGCAGGATAATCATTTAGGGTCTTCTGCTTGGTACTTGCTCCTAAATCAAGAACTTTTTCACTCGGCTGCTTCCACATAACTGGTATATCTCGACTTTGAGCTAGGCACAGGAAAATAGGTTGGTGCAACAACAACAAAATGACATCAAACGAAGCTAGCCTGGTTGGTTACAGTTTCGTCCTTATTGTTGGAAGGTAGTGAGTTCGAATCCTGACTTAAACGAAGATTCGCCGTGTTCGTTATAGGTGGCATGTTATATGAGTCATGGTATCAATGTTCTCAAGTGAAATAGCACCTCTGGGAAAGGCAGATCAAATACTGGGGATCTTTGACTTGGTTTCTGCTTTTAAATTAAGAAGACTCGCTCTCAACTGCTAGCTTCTAACTAGTAGATATCAACTCTAAGCTAAGTGCGGGGAAGTACGTTGGTGAACACGTGATATCAAGATAATCATGGATAAAAGTGCAGTGTATATTGTAATTCGGCGTAAATTTAGATCTCTTAATAATCACTCCAAATGACCTTGGGTCTAATGACCTTGATGAGTAGTAATATTAAAATTTCATTTTTGAAAATTTTGCATTTTATCATGCTATTGGAGGAAGGAAAAAGAAAAATTATTTCTCATCTTATTTCAAATCTTACATCTTTCTTCTAACGAATGATTTTATGCTCCTTATATATTTATTTGTAAATACTTCATTGTAGGATTTTTTCGTACGCAACTTGCATCGATAAAAGAGAAGATAAAAAGATTCAATGCATTGCTACATTAAAAAAATAATGAAGAAAAATTAGTGCCTTTTCAGCTTGAGATTTTATATTTTTTGTTGATGTATCCAATTGTCTTCCAAGATTGGTAGGGCAGTATAGATTATCTAAATACTTTTGCAAAAGTCAGGTGAAACATAACTCAATGGAACAGAAAAGAACTGTTGCACATACAACATGTTCATTCAACAAATCGGAAATACATGGGAATTAAATATAATAATATTAAAACGTGAAGAGATAGAGAAATCTTAACTTTAAATAAATTTATCTACATTATAAGTGACATCAATCAATCGAAAATTGTTAACTCAACTAAGTGGTGGATTTATATTACAAAAGTGATTTTAAAAAGAGACGACTGGTTTATCTTTAGTCATTAAAAATTTTTAAAACATGTTTTCAATTTTTTCTGAAATCCGACTTTTTTATTACATTTTGAACAAGTTTCTAGGAAATGATGAGTTTTGTACAAATAATAAATTAAACAATTTATTATTTTTAGTTCATATTGCAATATGATTTGTAGAGATTAGCTCAAAACATCTTGGTAAGTTTCAAATTGAAAAATTTAATAAATTTGAGAAATTTAAAAATTTTTATGGAGAAAAGCTATTAATACATTTATTTTCAGTAAATTTCAATATTATTATTTTTTTTTAGAATTTATATATGCATATATAATTTATATTTATATAGCAAGACAACTGATTAATCTTTACTTGCACGCTAGAAAGTTAGACTTCCGTTTATCTGCATTTTATATTTCTGTAAAACAATAGTACTCATGCTTGTAACTGAAAGATTACGCGTTCAATGCCTGGGCAAGCCGAAGATCCCCGTGTTCACTTATGAAGCCTCGAATACGTAAAATAAGTCATGACTGCAATGCCTTCCTAGTGAAATGATATTTAATAGCTAAGTTTTGGAGTCATCTGCTTAATCATAGCTTTTAAATTATGAGAATCCACTTTCGGAGCAACGACAGCACATCAGTTCTGGATGCCCTCTATACAACTATCCATCAAATCTACATCGTACAGTGCCAAATGGTGATATAGTGACCTGATTTAAGAAATATTTATCTGGAACGTAATTAATCCTACATATTCTACTTGCAATACTTTTAATTTTAATGCTATTAAATGATTATGTGCTGTTTTGTGATATATTAGTTTCCTATGAAAATTACAGTGCTTTTTGCTTACGCATAAGCCCAAATCTCCATCCCAAGATTTGAAACTCCATTAGTAATAAATCAGGGAAGAATTAAAAAAATCAATTATGTTAATTTGATTGAAGCATTTTAAAGACATCATTTTCTAAATAAACACTGTCTGTGTCATGAGACACATCTAAAGGCAGAATAGAATTATTACATCATTACACAGGCAAAACACTTTTGATCATTATTAAGGATGAATGAGATTTAAAAGAAATACCTTGTCTAGAGGCATGATGCAACATTTTTAGGAGCATGAGGCCCTGGGTTCGATCTCAGCCATTGCTTGGGAGTTTTCTGGGTTTTCTCTCTTGCGACAAATGAATATGAAGCCATTATCAATGAAAAAGTTTTCCAAGAAAACAATTTACGTAGTGGATACTAAGCACCCTTTACAAAAGCCTTCAGATGTCAGGTTTTCCACTACGCAAAGTCAAAACATAACACTAGATGTGAATTAAACCATACTGCCTGAGACTATAATTTTGAGAAGAATGTTAACAGAAATTCAGAATTTTCTCCTTTTACAATAAATAAAGGGTTAAAAAAAATACTAAATATATGAATGATAGATTCCCTTTGATTTACGAAATATTTTTTATATAATCTAAAATTTAAAATATTAAAATTAAATCAATAATTTTTCAACTATAAAATAAAAGTCATTTTAATCCTTGATTTACTACTACTTCATCCAGAACGAATAGTACTCCTGTTGGTGTTTGAAGCAATGTATAACCTGCATATATTTCATTTTTAATCAAGGAATGGCTGGGGTTTTACTCTATATTGAAATTTCAACATAAGAAAGACAATGGAAAATTTTCTTTCTTATGTGCTTTTTTACTATTTAAAGCACATAAAATCGATTGTTTTTTATGCCTTGGTCAGTATTGATAAAAATTAATTTTTATTTAGCTGTATACTTCAAATATATATACATGAACACACACATATTTTTAAAATACCATGCTGCCCTATCAATGTAAATATGCAAATTCATTATATTTAATATATTATTTAAAAACGTGTACTGTGAAATTCATAAAATAAAATAACACTTTTTTAAATATTTGATTGATTATTTTTTATATCATGGAACGAGACTTACGGCCGTATTCACCAAAATCGAGTTAACTTGAGTGTAGCCTAACTCGGATATAACTCAACTTTAGTATGACTCCCCGATTCTTATTCACGAAGCGGAGAAATTCCCGCGTAAAACAACTTAGGAGTTAATCGAACACGACATGTAAGACGGCTTCTGATTGGCTAGCAATCTTGCACATCCATGTCAACAAACATATCGCTCAAGTCCGCCATTGTTTGCTGTGACTCGCCGCTAACACTCCGAAATCGTAGGGTTATTCTAAGGATCCATATAGGCGAGTAAATCGCTGTTTTTGTCATGGTGAATAACGTTGCAGGACTTAACTTGCCCTTTACCCTGAAACCTCGTTTAACTCTGGTTGGTTAATACGGCCGTTAGTGATGTGATATCTATTCCCTTTATTGACCAATCAATACACAGTTTGTATTTACTTTTATATAGTACTGAAATCACATAGTGAACTATTTTTTTCAATCTGGAATACATTGTTAGATATAAATTATATTTATTACATGAGTTTCTGATTAGAAACGTTCATTGAATACAAAACATTTTCTTAATTTATTCTTTTCTTGATACAATTAGTTTTAATTATTATCATAATTAAATGTTAAAAAAATTCTATAAAAACTAGGAAATGTTCTTAATATTTCATTTGACAATCGCTTTACCAATATTTGTGTTATAGAGTTCTGATACACCTTTAAATACAGTGCCACACAATTTACTGAAAATTTATAAGTAAAATATTTAAATTCCTGTAACTTACACTTAAATTATTTCTTATTAGGGCTAGAAAAAAAAACCTGCATAAAAATATTTTATGCATGTTTAATTTGGTAAAAAAAAGATCAATCATCATGTAGTTATAAATCTTGGTGTATTTGATTTGAGTTGCATAGGGAGAAAAATTAATATCACAAATTTACACAAAGATTACATGGTATTATATTCTTTGAAGAAAACATTTGCATATATTCTAAATATTTATTTACCGCAAAGTTGAAAGCTTAAATGTTTTCAGTCATTCATAAAAACAAACACATCTGTAAAATGAGAAATGACTTTTGTTGTTTTCTATTCAATTACCGTTCGATGTAATCCTGAAATCTTACACTCCAAGAAAACGTCACTAATTACACATTTAAGTTCTTGAGAAATTTTCTTTTTTTTTTTTTATTGAGAATATGAACATATCGAGCGTGATAATTGGATGCTTTTTCTATTTTAAACAGTGAGTGAGCATAACTCTTTGTTGACGAAAACCTAGTAGTTTTACATAAGACATCTCTTAATCAAGTTCATGTTAAATAGAATTTCATTCCATTTAACATGGAACATGTTAAATGGAATGTGTTATGGAATGGAATGGAACATCTTAAATTGAATGGAGTAGAACATGTTAAATGGAATTTCATTCCATTTAATATAATGCACATTTATGTTAATTGGAATAAATATTACCATTTGAAGTTTGTTTTTAATAGATAAATGTTTTATTTATTCAACTTTAAGCAATATCTTTGATTTTCCCAATAGCCTTATGTTATATGTAAATAATTTAGATCTAACAGAAAAGGCATTCAAACTAATTAAAAAAATGAAGTTCTCAATTTTAAGTACTTAAGCAATAATATCTATATCCCAAAAGTAAAAAAATTTTCGCTCTGCGGGATTAAGCTGCGTAAAATTGTTGTTGAAATGAATATAATAAAATGTTAGACAAGGGTGAGCTTTTTCATACCCCAAAGCCTCACAGAAATTGGAACTCTCGTTCCTAGTAAATGTACAAAAAGCAAACTTTATTTTTTATGTTTAAGAGGCCCAAGGGTGTATTAGATTAGGGTCTTAGGTGCAGGTTCTGTTGACTTAGGCGAGAAATCTATCCCTGCAGAGAGATAAAAAACAAAGTCAATACGTGACACAATTGAAGAAAACTGTGTTACAGAGCAATTTTGATTAATTAAGGAAAGCCTAATATAAGTCTGCTAATAAATTTATATTTAAAAATAGAAGGAGGGGCGTTTCAGCTTAAAGATCCACTTTACTAAATTATCTAAGACAATAAAGTATTGCTACTGGAGCTACTGCTAATGAAATACAAATAGCTATCAGTAATCTATTGCTTAAGTTTACTGCCGTATATATATATATATATATATATATATATATATATATATA
>JAPDSC010147845.1:294117-326781 GCA_026290005.1 Latrodectus geometricus
GGGGAAAAAGTAATCCATTATTTTTTCGGTAGACGTCTGTAGTGATCTATATCTCGTGAGGTATCTATCAAACAATTTCAGATTTATGCTCGTTGGAAAGGTGACATTTGACACTAAAATATCCTCTTGCGATTTTTGTTTGATTAATTCAGTTACGAGTACAAGGTTTTAAAAATGGAAGACAACAAACAGAAAATTCGATACAGTTTCGTTTTTCTCTTGTAACGGCGAAAAAGATAGCCGGGTGGCTAAAATTGTGAAAGATGTTTATCGTCCTATATAAGACTGTAACAACCAGTTACGTACAATTTTTGTTTCGTCGATTCCGTTCGGGTATTTTTGATGTTAGAGATGCACCTCGCATGTGGATACAGCATCGTCGAAAATGTCTATAAAATATCAAAAATGATCGAAGTTAACCGCATGTCAGCAGTCGTAACGCGCTAGACCTAAAAATCTACATCAAAGCTGTTTTAAACCTTTTTACAAAATGAATCCAAAAGAAGTAACATAAAGTTCACGTAAAAATAATGGATTTCTTTTTCCCCAAACTAATATATATATAATATATATATCATCATACCATTCTCTGTTTAAAATGTAGATAAAAATGTATATACTCGTATGGATACCAAGAGAGAATATTAAAAGCAATTAAGGAGTGAAATCGAAGATAACCATGTTAAAAATCTTAGATTTAAAAGAACATTCATCTAACAGTTCAAATTAAAACTCTTTGGCGCCATACTTTTTATATTTAACTTAATATGATATATAACATTGCGTTAAGTCATACATTATATATATATATATATATATATAAATCCGTAGAAGATTATTAATATAATAACCTTGTAACTATATTAAGTTGACGTAAAATTGTTCCACACTTTACATCTTATGCTTTAAATGAATACATTTTATTCTTCATTCAAGACGAAATTCTGTTAATAGTTTCCATCAAGATCAAACTTGATAAACTCCCTAGGAAATGGAAAATAAGAAATTTGATGCAAACAAAAAGTGAACTTCCTTTAAGATGTCTTAAGTTTTTGACTTATCCGCAAATCTGCCAGACCACGTGTCTACGAACGGCATCGAAGGAAATGAAAAAAGGTTTCCTGTTAGAATGCCAGGAATCGCGAAATCGTCACCAAGTTTCAGGTGCCCAGAGAGGAACAGTTTTTGCAAAAAAATTTGCGCAAAGAGAATGGCACCTGGAGGATATATTAAATGTACCACTCTTATCCTTTTCACCTCCCCCATTTTTTTACTCAATTCCCAAGGGTTACGCTCTTAAGGATTTTTGAACTGCACCATTTTCTGCTTGAGGATTTCGTTTGATTTATTCTTTTGAAGTACACCGTTCAGAAAGGCGCGTCTAATATATTAAAATTACCAACCAAAAGATGCCGAAATCGTTATTTGAATACCGCATTGTTCAATCAACAAATTGAATTCATTTTAATGCTGCTTTATAAGATTTCTTTGATGTTGATTGTTTGAAATATAAAATTATGCATACTTTATGGAAACTTAATTTTATTGATTATTCGAAGTAAAATTAATGGAATCTCATTGTGGTGTTAAAGAAAATTCAGAGAATTTTAATGTGGCTTATGAGATCTTTTGATGAATTGAATTAAAATGTTAAATCTATATTTGGATTATTCGTTCGCTGCGTTAATTGATAAAGGTTCTTTTTTGAATAATTTTAAATAAATAAATAATATATGAATTTACATAAAATACTATCAAGTATTTTTTGATTTATAAAGAGGAGAGAGATCTTTTGAAAAGAAGACTTTAATCAGTTTAATATTATTTTTTTCAAATGTTTTTATGTATATCAAAAATTTTCGAGTACAGAAAAAAATGAATAAATTTGTACCAATATCCTCAAATTCTAGAGGTTAGAAAATTACATTCAAACTATCAATTGGTATGAGAACTCCTAATAACTGATTAAATTATAATTAATTGTAAATCTATTCAGCTTGATGTGTTTAGGTTGTAATCTATTTTATACAATTTATAAATCTGTTGTTGTGTAATATATTATGCTTTATTAAATAATACCATATCAACTTACCTAACTATTCACAAAAGTTAGAATAAAATAATAAAGCACTATAAGCACAATATTTGGACGAAAAAGAATTTTATAACAAATAATACCAATTAATTTAGTTTTATTTGAAAAATTACTTTTATTTAATTTTTTGTTCTATTACAATTTTACTTAAAACGTTATCATAATTTACGGACTTCTAAAGAAAAACTTGGGAAGTAATAGCTAAAATTCAGGAAATCTAAAATTAATGCATTTGTTTGAGTCCTTATGAAGATAAATATTCAATTATAATAATAGTATTAAAACTGAAATAAAAATATAAGAAAACAGTTGTTGTTACTAATGACACTTGGCAACGCCAAGCCTGCCCGTCAGAGACTAGGCGAATGAAGTCAGAAAGAGAGAGAGCGTCTTCCATTTTTGATTAGAGCACCCTCTTACGAAAGTGAAAGTACGACGTTTGGATCATAGGTGGCAGCACCATCGGAATCTTCCTATTTAGAGATTGAAACCAGAGAAGACCCATAGCCTAGCTCCAACCAACCCCAGAGGTATTAATTTGGAATGGGAACATGGAGGACATTGAGACCCGACATATTTTACGTGCCCCAGTCGCCATTAGTGAACACGCGGCCCTAAGAAAACTGTTGCGATATTAAGCGATTATTATTATTGCGAGTCAAGATTACAGAATCAAAGAGCTAAGGGAACTTATTAATGGTTGCAGTTGTTTCCAAAAAAAACTGCCTTTAATCTATAATTAGTTTAGTTTGATCAAAAGATTTATACATTGTCATATAAAAGCAATCTTTCTCATTAGATAATCATAGCGAGTTTCTTCGCAAATTGGATACATATTTTCTATGGTCTATACCACACTCGAACGCTCATCATTTCTTACCTACTAGCTTTGCCACTTATCTGATTAAGGCTCAATGTCTAAAGTTCAAGATGTTCAGAATTCTTGCACAGACATTGCAGTGGAAGGCTTATTATTATATTTATTAATAAAAAAAAACTATAGTTTCTTTCAATACAAATTTCTCTCCCTTGTCCTTCCTCATGATCACGCCAAACGTAAGTTCCATATTAATTTTTCTAACATTTGAAACAATTTTGCTTATCAATAAAAAAAACTACTACAAAGACATCTCTGGTCTTGGTTCTCAAGTAGATGTAGTTTACCAAAGTGTTATGCATAAGGTGGATGGTAATAGTTGAAATCATACATTCTCAGCATACTCTGCCACAGTTGATGAAAGAATGTGCATCATTCCTAAGCAATTACAAATTTAAGTTCTCAATGCATCAAGTTCAAATTAAATTTTGTGTTTCCCCGTTTAAAGTTAATCTTCTTAAAGTCAACACACACTATGTGGTTATAATAACATTGGAAAACTCTCGCTATCAGCGACTTGAGTACAAATAAAAGCTTTGACAAGGCATTGCTACAGCGTGATTTAGCTGCCAGCTGAATATTTTTGTATTGTCATATCATGACTTTTGTTAATTTAGTGTAATTTACAAATTTCATTTCAAACAACAATTGTGCCAGATATCTTTACATTTTTAAGTTATCTTTTTTGGAAATAAATTTTTTTAACAAATTTGAAAATATATGAAAATTTAAGTGTAGGTAATGATAGATATTTTGCGAAGTAAAAAATAATCATTTTAAATAATAATAAATAAAGTTGGGAAATTTAATTTCATGTATATTTCATACAGTCTGCTCTTATCTTAGGTATTATATTCTAACTTGCTTCTTAAAAAATAAGAGAGTCAACATTTTAATTGATCTCATTTTTGGAAACAAATGCAGCTATTTACTAAATTAACAATCAATCAATCAATCACTCTTACAACAAATGATTTTTTTGAAAAAAACCAAAGTTTATTAATATATCCCGATACAAATAAGAAAGAAATTTAAATAAACTATCTAATGATTAAAATAAACGTCATAAAAATATTATAAATAATGGGCAAAAATATTATGACGCAGTAAGTAGAATGGAATAACTTAAAATGGTTAATTCATGTATAATACATAGTTCTTGCTTTATTATATTTCATGTATATGTAATATGTGAATTTTTACACATACAAATCTTCTTCATATATTTTCTTCCATGTATGATAAATATTAGGTTGGGGAAAAAGAAATCCATTATTTTTACGTGAACTTTTTGTAACTTCTTTCAGATTCACTTTGTAAAAAGGTTTAAAACAGTTTTCATGTAGATTTTTAAGTCTTGTACGAAGCTACGACTGCTGACATGCTGTCAAGTTTGATAATTTTTGATATTTTATAGACATTCTCGACGATGTTGTATCCATGCGAAGTGCATCTTTAGCATCCAAATACCCAAACGGAATCGACGAAACCAAAATTGTGCGTAACTGGTTGTTACAGTCATATATAGGACGATAAACACCTTTCACATTTTTAGCCACCTGGTTAGCATTTTCGCCATTATAAAAGAAAAACTAAAATGTATCGAATTTTCTGTTTGTTGTCTTCTATTTTTAAAACCTTGTACTCATAACTGAATTAATTAAACAAAAACCACAAGAGAATATTTTAGTGTCAAATGTCACCTTTCCAATGAGCATAAATTTGAAATTGTTTGATAGATACCTTCACGAGATAGCGATCACTACATACGTCTACCGAAAAAATAATGGATAACTTTTTCCCCAAACTAATATATAATATAAAAATGATAGTCAAATGTAATAATAGCAAAAAATACCTTTTTGAGGCCAAAAGAAGAGTATGAGTTTATAATTCAAATATATAACACTATTCTAAATTTTAAAATAACTTACTTTTAAATTTCTGAGAGAAAAAAACCATTAATGGGGTTCTGTGGTAGAAAAGTTTAGTGGTTTATTTTTCCCTTTAAGACCATTTTTTCACACATATGTTAATTTTACAAGTTTAAAATGAACTTTGATTTCATGCTAAACCCACATACGAGGTAGAAATCAAATCTATAAACTGCTGGATTAAATACCAAGTTTATGCTCATTAAGTAATTAGTCCAATATTAAATGTAATTTCAGTCTGAAAGTATTATTTTCAAGGTGAATGTATGAAAACATTGCATTAAACTTCAATGACAAATTTTGATAGGTAGGATTTACAGTAGCCTAATAGGCCTAGTCATATGTTCTTCGGGGCGGAAGGTCTTGGGTTCAATACAGACATTTTTAAACAACGGGAGATTGGTTTTGGCTTTTTTTTTCAAGCTTTCATATCTGTCAATGTGGGTATTTGAAAATATTCCCGGGTTTTTTTTTTTTTTTTTTTTTTTTTTTTTTTTTTTTTTAAATACAAAACATGAATAAGACAGGCTATCTACGTAAATTCTCTCGAAGCAATACGCAGTGGATTTTAAAAGAAGTTTAAAGCAGCTTTCAGCTGTCAGGCTTTTTTTCACACAATCTCATGTGTTGATAAGTAGCTTATTGTAATTACAAATAATATAACTATTAATTTTTCTGAGAGGATGTTTCTGGGTTCGATCCTGGCTATACATTGAATACTAATAAATGAATTAGATTTTTGTGCTCTTACATATGTCGGAATTGCTACTTTGGATTCATAAAATGAAACTCGTGTGCCCATGCAAGACTGTTCTCAAATATAAGAAAATAAAAAATAATAATACATTATATATAGGTTGCTTATAAATAAATTACAAATTAAGATGTTTACAGTAAAAAACGCATTTTTAATTAAGGTGAATATCTTTCCAACTTAATATTGTGATTATAATAATACTCTTTTTTCAATATCTTACACCGAAATGTAAAAGTTTTGTTGTCAATATGAGTGAAATTTTACAAGGAAAAAAGTTTTTTTTGTGCCCTTTTACATATTTTTAAAATCATAATTATATATATATATATATATATATATATATATATATATATATATATATATATATATATATATGTTAACGAAAAAACTGTACTTCCAGTTTCAAATGCTCTTCCAAAAAGTGATAATTTTTTTAAAAATATTTATATACAAATTTGATATACAAAATTGAATATGATATATTATAATCCAAAGTACTAATCTTTAAGATTAGTTAAACATTGTTACTGTACAATCTATGAGTAAATTTATTTTTAATCAGGAAGTTCAGCTCAGGAGTCCTTTAAAATTAATCAAAGTAAATACTTAAGATCAGAATTAGCGTTAGAATATTAATGTTATGTCTACCTTGTGTTTAGTGAGTTGAGAATTTTTTTTAGGTTTAATTATGATGCAAAGTCTTACGGTATATTTTATTATACCTGACGGTTGATAAAGTGTTCGTAAACCAATCATTATATATCACTTGAAAACTGGTTAGAGGGAATTTATCAACTATTAGAGCTAACCATGTATTAGTGTGTGAAACCGGTTCTTATCACCTTTTAAATTAATGTATTTGGTACCGGAAGATAAAATTTTTTATATTTGTTGAACGGTGCTGTTATGTGCTGAAATATAGTAGCATGTGATTAAAAAAGAATTAAAATTTACATTTATATTAGAAGAGATACATAATTGTAAAATTATATAATTAACTCATTAATTTCAGAAAAATAAATGGTTAAATTGTTCAAAAAAATAAATTGCAAATAACAGTCATAAAAATATAAAATTGAGTTTCATAAAACTTATTTTAATGTAGTTTTCAACTATTCTATTAGATTTTTCATGAATAAATAGTGTATAGCTAAAAATATTTTATGCAGTTCACTTTCATAGTTCATAATACTCAAGAATTCATTGTAACTTTGAATGTTACGCATTCAAGTTCAGTTTTTTAAGGCAAGTCATAAATTAAACAACCTGCTTAGATTTTTCTTTTGCATACTCAAGAGCTATGAGCAGATGGGTGACTATTTAACCTTATTAAAAATTACACTAGAACCAGGGGTGTCCCAAGTTTACGAGCATACCTCTCCACGCCATATTATTCCTATATTGATGTCAGTTGTCAACCAGAAAACTGTGTGTGTGAATCATACTTTAAAAACCATAAAAAAATTGCTCACAAAAGTCGGGGGAAGGGATTAAAAATAATTTTGAGCCGTCTGAGGGGAGGCAAACCGTTTCCCTTCGAAATTTGTTCGACAGTTATCCATTATAGGGTGTACTGTAGGGAAAGAAGAGAAGAGGCGGTGTTCTTTTCCCTTTCCCTTGGAGTCTGTGCAGCTCGGAGAAACAACTGGCGCATGGCATCTGCGACTAAATAAAAAAAAAAAAAAAAACACGAAGGGAATAATAAGAAATGGGGAAGAAAATAAAATGAAAAAGAAAAAATCATCTACACGGAGTAGAAGGAGAGGAGGGAAAACCAGCGCAGCGTCTTGCCATTGAAGAAATGTGCAAGAGGGGGAAGGGCCTCTCTTCTCTTCAGCATCCTTCGAGTAGCAGCTGTCACAAAGGAGGGGGGGAGGTCAGAAGGGGAGGCATCTGAGATGCTGCCGGCCACGTGGAGCAGAGGCCGATTAGAAAGCGGCAGCTGCTGTAGACGACCTACTCACTTTATTCTAGGTCTTAAAGCGAAGTCTTGTCAGAAGACTTCAGTACTCACTCCTGTTTGGACGTCAGTGCGTATCACTCCGAAAGCTCTCTGTTTCCAATAGTGTTGTCAGAGGAATAGCAGAGTTTCGATTCTGATACCAAGTTATCATCGATTGAAGGCCTGGCATTTCCCGAGATGCACTGATATTTCAGTTCTGTGTTAGGGATCCTGGAGTTAGACGAACACGTGCTAGAGTAGATACCAAACACGGAAGTTGTTCCTGTTATGCGCTGAGGACTAGTGTGGACTTGGTATCTAACCAATTATTTTAATATTTTCTGTTTAACTTTTAAGTATTTAAAGTATTGATTAAGAGTCAAGAAGAAAAAAGTAACTATGTTTTTGCTCACTTTCATTTTTATCACGTTATCATTTGTTTCGCAAGTGATTAGTGAAAGTGCAGAGTCTCAGCTAGGACTTTTAATGAAAGAACTGCAAGAAGAAATGAAGGAACTGAAGAAAATCCGTCAGACGGACAGCGAAACTATTCAGAAGTTACAGGAAGAGTTGAATCGTTATACAACCAAAGATTTCGGAGTACTCCCATCTACTATTCGGAAAGTAAACAAGGACTTCGATCTCAAATCAGGAGATGAGTTTTGGAGGAATGCAGAGGCATTGAACCGTGAAGCGGATCTGAGCGAATCGCAACTCCGACTTTTCCACCGCCAGTTCCCCAACTCCCCTTCTAACGTAGACGCTGGCAAGTTGGAGACAAGCCGGCACGAGACAAACTTTTTGAGACAAGAAGTTCTAAGATTAAGTAAAGAGATGGCAGAGATGAAAGTTCATCTCGCGGATGGAGTGTCTCTTTCATCAGGAAGAGTTGCTGTTCGATGGTTGCAGGCAACAGTCGAAGGACTTCGTCGCGAAATGAAAGAAATGGCTTTATCTCTGAATACGAGCGCAACTTTAGCTGAAAAGCAAAAGACGTCCACTAATTTTGCTTTGATAAGATCAGATATTGCTGCCTTGGAACACCGTATGGACAGCATACGTGTAGACAGGGAAAGGAACACTGCTGTCATTCAACAACTTCGAAGAGATGTTGATGAACTGAGGTTGAGATTGCAAGAAACAGCTGCTGGTCAGCAAAGAATTTTGGTTGAGGTAAGCTATTATTAATCCTATTATTACTATTTACAAAATGATATAATTAATTAGATCAAAACTTTGATATACCAACAACAATTTGAAATTTTATTTGTAGTAGAAATTTAATATAGTTAAATATTAAGTATGTAGTAAGAAAATATAAAGGGGATTACATTATTTGGGAATAATATTTAAAAATTCTAAATTGTTCAAATATAAATACTTCAGTATAATATAAATTAAAAAAAAATAAAAGACAAAAATGTATTTTGTTATGTCTAAAATGCATTATAAGTGTGAAAAAGTGCTTACAGAAAAATACTTTTCTTGTTATAATATAGAATTTTAAATTAAAAGCTACGGCTAAATACTGTAAATTCAGGTAACTATGTTTAAGTGATGGTATAATTAAATTTCTTTCAAAATTGTATTTAACTTTTTAGTGATTATTGATTTTATTTAGAAATTTATTTATTGATAAATTCTTAAATTTGTTTTAGTTTAAGGGGAAAGGAATAAATTATCATTCGTGTTTTCATAGAAATATTCCTTATGTATTGATATTATATATTAGTTTATTTGAATAGAGTATAACTAATTTATTGCCAATTCAAAAATTTTGCTTTAGGTAACTTAAAAATACAACTAAATTTTAAAAAAACATTTTTCATATCAAGAGTGTAACATACTAAAACTATTGAGAAAGTTATTTATAATTTTAAAAATCATCGCGAGAATTGTTAGCAAGAATACAATAATGCTCTATGTATAGCACTTAAATAACAAAAATACAAGAACCTGAAATTAGAGATTAACATTAAATTCTCTCTTAAATATATTTAAAAATGATCAAGAAAAGCAAAATGAGTTATTGTCATCAAGTGAAAATCAAGTGATCAAGTTGCATAATCAAGTGAAAATTTTAAAAAAGGCTTTTGAAAATCCACAGATATAAGTTTATAAGTTCTCTTTGGAAATCCAGTCTTCAAACACAAAATTGAAGAATTCTGTATTACAAATCCATTTATATAAATTCAAAATTTTAATTCTTAACAAGCAATATAAATTTTAAAATTGATTTATAAAATTTTCTTCAACCATATTTTTAATATATCACAGTTAAATGAAATAAATATAATATTCTTAATTGAATATATATTTATATACAATCTATTCTATGATGTGAAACTGTCTAATGACTGGAGCAGACCAGGAACTAGATATTTACTTCATTATCAACTAGAATTCAAATACAAAAAAGACTTTCGAACGTTGGATAAAAATAAATTCTTAATTTATCGAATGTTCTTTATAATTAGTGTCAGCCTACCGAGCACGTTCTCTTTTTCACTTTGAAGGTTACTCACCGTCTTTGGCCTTCAAATAAAATTTCATTTGCTGGGTAGGAAAAAAATGCCTTAAGAAATAAATGAAATATGACGTCAGAAAAAAATGGGGACTCAGACAAGGAAACGTGTTATGAGAAATGTATCGACAGACTTCTTGATTGGTTTCTTACGTTCTGAATTTATAGGAATATAATATATTAAGCATTAGTTAATCTCCGCTCATCTATTGCAGAGAATATAAAATTTATATGTATAAGAGGATTTTCAATTTATATATTACTCTTTTATAATTGCCAATTTTTGTGTATTTTTTCAAATTTGTGTATTTTTTCCAATTCCAATTTTTGTGTATTTTTTCAAAAGTTGTGTATTTTATCAAAATTTAAGTTTTCAGGTCCCTTAAGCTTAAATTATTTACTAATTTTTTTTGCGATGTGTTTTCTGTTAATTGTTAGTATATCAGTTCGTTTATGATTTATAAAGCTATTATGACAAGAAATTTTCCGAAAAGTTTTAGTAAGATCAAAATTCTTTGAGAATTCAATACTTGTGTTTTATTTTTGAAATTATATTACCAAAATAATATGTCACACAATTTATTAAACATACGGCATTTTTACCTAAATTGATGAAAACTATTTATTTTTTATTTTAACATGTATATTTTTTTCATAACGGAATCACTTTATATTGAAGATGTTTGAAACTTTGTTTTAAGATCTATTTTAATTTTAAAGATTAGATTTTTTAAGATGTTTGAATTAAATATATTCATACTAATAGAAAGTTAGTTTATATTTGGGGATTTGACACTTCTATCAATCATTTTCAATAAACTAGCTTAAGCAGTAAAATGTATTATGAAACGAGAAACAAATGTAATCCAGAATGTAACATAAATATGCATATATGCTATTTTGTGTAAAATATAATTTCATAAATATATATTTTATCTTATAAATGATTTCAGAAATTACACTGTCATAGAATACAGAAAATTAAAACTTTTTGAACATAAAATTTAAGATTAATATATCAAGTATATACATATATAT
Organism: Latrodectus geometricus; assembly: GCA_026290005.1. Taxonomy (NCBI): domain Eukaryota; kingdom Metazoa; phylum Arthropoda; class Arachnida; order Araneae; family Theridiidae; genus Latrodectus; species Latrodectus geometricus. The sequence continues at coordinate 305,285 of JAPDSC010147845.1, forward strand.
ATATATATATATATACTTCACTTAAGCATTCGATATAAAAAATATATGACGCAGTCTATTTGCTATATAATAGAAACAATTGAAATACCTAGTTAAAGGCAAATTTTGTTCCAAATAGCATAGTTTACGACAATTATTTGAAATTTATATTTCAAAGAACACATAAAATTATTGTATTTAATAAATTGAATAATATTTAAACAAGCTGATTATAAGAGAATTAAATAATAAAGGATGAGTAGATGCTCAATTGATTTGAGTCTTTTAACTATATTTCTGAAAGAAATGTAATTTTAGTATCAGCGAAAATTTTATGGTTGCAGTTTTTGAATACAAAAATTATGTGCTTATATATGAAAAAATACTTTTACTTATGTGCAATTATATAAGTTTAAAGAATATTTGGTACTTTAGTTTTAGTATTAATATTAATTTTACTCTTTTATCATATCAAAAACATTAATTTGAATAAAATTAATAATTTTTATAGTTAGTTTTATGTTTTAGTATCATTGATTTAATAATTTAAATCCTTTCTTAAATAGGTTGATTCGTTGAAGGAAGAGCTGCGAGAACATATATTACTATCAAAAAAGAAAGTAAGTGCACATTTTTATTTATTAATTGTGCTTGCATTGTTAATCAATGGATTTGGTTATTAGATTGATGAATAAATTTACTATTTAATCAAATCTTCATAAAATCATAAAAGTAATATAAAAACTAATAGAAAAAAAATTAAACAAATTTTAAATTTTTTTTAAAAAATGCCAATAGTTTTAAAAAATGGAAACATTTATCATATTTCATCAAACACATCTTCATAAGTAATAAAGTTATTTAAATTAAGTTTGAATGAGTACTTTAATATCTATATATATATATCTTTTAAATGGATTTATCATAAATATAAATTTTTTTTTCAGAGTTCAATTTTCGATGATAGTGATTCAAATACTAAAACAGATGGACTTAGCTGGAAAACAAGTAAGTAAAACTTTATACTATCATATTTTTTCTCATTTTATGTGTAATATGGAATAACTTGCTTGTATTACAGAAATAATTTTGTAACTTAAATCATATTATATAGAGAAAAAAATTATATCTTCTTCCTCTGATTTAATTTTTTTACCTTAATCAATAAGTAATTTTAACAATTTATTCACCTCTTTTAAAGATAAATGTAAAAATATAATAAAAAATAGTAATTTTATAGTTTTATAAGTTTTACTAATAAATTTGAAATATATTTACTAAGTTCATAAAGTGATCATAAATCATATATCCTAAAAATTTTGTTAAAGTTCATTTAGTATTTTAATAAATAAATAACGTTTTTATAGTCGTTATAAGAAATTCATAAATAAATTAACATTGGTTATTTAAATTTTAGGAGAACGAGAGCATCCAAAATTCCGTCATGGACAATGGAAAGCAGAAGTGGAAAATTTGCACGAGTCTGTTCTGAATCTGGAATTCATCCAATCAGAATTTAGCAAGAAACTACGTGATATCCAGAAAAATCAAATCACATCCGTTTTGAAGCTAGATTCTTTAGAGAAATCTTACGAAAGCATTATGAATAACAGTGAACCATCAGATGTAGAACAGCGAATTTTCAACCAGAGACTTGATGTGTTGGAAAGTTTAGTCAACAAGACCGAACACCAAACAATAGATATCCAGAGCAAAGTTAGTAATATTACTTCAACGGAAATCAGAAAACTGCATGGGTCAACAATGCAGCTTTTTAATGCCTTGGAGCGTCTTGAAGGCAGCTACGATAGAACGACAGAAGACATCAGAAGGGAGATATCTAAATTAGATTACAATTTTTCCCAAACTCAGTCTGACTTAGAAGAGCTTAGTGACAGGCAGCTATCATTTGAACAAGTTATATCAAACATGAAGAATGACATAACCACTGTTCAGTCTGATTTGAAGAGCAACCATTTCCGGCTACTGTTGGTGCAAAATGCTGTGTTGAATAGGACATTGACTCCAGGTCAACAACGAACTTTGGCAAACCATGATGATAGGATTTCAGCACTTGAATCAAAGATACATTCGTTATCTTCCAATGTGGATGCAGAAAAGTTAGAAATAGAGACACTTCATCGACAAGTTGTAGAAAAAGTGGATGATAAAGACTTTATGAAGTGGGAGAAAGCTCAACGCAAAGTTCGTGAAAGTATATTGCAGTTCAAAGAAGATATTCCAAAAATAAAGCAACAGCAGGAAACAATAGAAGAAGAGCTTGAAAAATTCATTCATCAGTTACCACAAGGTAAGAATGAAGTTAAATTATTAATCTTTTCACTAACTCAATTATAAAAGTATTTTGAAAGTAATTTAATCTGTGCTCTCAATTTTAGTCAATTATTTAACTAAAAATATTTACCGAGAAATATGAAATTTATATATTTTTTAGAATTCAAAATGAGTTTTTTAATATAAAGTAATTAAGTACACAAACTTTTGAAAAATGTAATAAAAATTATATAAGAATAAACGAAACAAATCCATGCTCCCTTAGAACACTTAGAATTTCTTTAACTGATCTAATGTTTTATTCATTATAAAAAGAGAAAAGTAATTAATTCATCCCTTCACTGAAGTAAGATGCCCGAAAACTTATTTAAAGATGGCTTCAATTTGATAACTTGTAATAAAAGAGTTTTCTCGTAAAATAACACTAACAAGGAAGTATCTTAGAGGAAGAACGCTTTATAATTATAGTTTATTACTTGTTTGTTGTTAAAAACATATAAATTATCTTGTTCATTGTATAATTAAATTGATTATTTATTTCTGTTTCTTCTTTTCATGCATAAGCAAATTCGTATGTCATTAATACAATCATATAATAATAAAATCGTTTCGTCTTATTGAATATTAAGTGTTTGAAATAAATTTATTATACCTGAACTCGATCCTGGTATTAAGCATAAATTAGTGTAAATCTTTTACATAAGTACTTATTTTACTTAATTTATTACTTATTTTTTGCATTTTTAATTTTACAGTTTTTGATATTTAATTCTTATGAAAGAAAATTTGAAGTATTTAAACAAACTAGTAATCTCTTGGCGATATATTTTTTTAAAATTGGGCGAGATAAATTTTTGTATACCCTTCTGGGGTAGCTTGTCATGATATATATATATATATATATAAATATATATATATTTTTTTTTTTTTTTTTTGCTTCTTGAATTTATATAACGGCGTCTTTACTCTGAAAAAAAGTCACATGACTTTCATGCCAAATATTACCAAAATGTTTAGAATTATTATTAGTTGAGTTATAAGTAAACAATTAAACTGCATATAACATTAAGCGATACTTTTATTCATTTTATTTATATAAATTATATTTCATAACATTCATACTTTTTAAATGGTATTTTCTAATAATCAAGTTTATATAATTTTGAAAAATATCAATGTACGTCCTTTATTATAGACATAAAAAAAACCTTTATTAAAATCATTCCTTTTATGTAATAATTAAGTAATAATCATTCTATAATAATAAAATCACATTATGTGTGATAATAATGCTATACTTCTCAATCATGCTATAAATTGTGATTGTGACTCAATTCCGGGTTCAATTTCCAGCTCAGCAATGAATATTTATTATTCTTAGGAATCCACTTCTAGGTTTTGGTCCTTGCTAAATCTGTCCTGCATGTAAAACATCACCATCAAGCAACAGTCAAATCAATTTCATATTGAAACTTGATAAATGAGATAAAATGAGAGCTCTTGGGTTATTCGGCAAAATCTTAAATAATGTTTTTCAGATACTTTGGACATACTGAAGTATAATATTGAATTCAAATCAGCTTTAAGTTAATAATTTCCTTAGGGATTTTTTTTTATCAATCACTACTAAGTAGTAAGTGGTTCCCACGGTTAAACAATGTCTCAAGTACCACCATTTTGTTAAACCCTCCACGAAATATTAAATAGGACATATCACCAAGATATTAAAAATAAAATCACGGATACGAGAGTCGAACTGAATAATATGATAGTGATGAAATTGATAGTGGTTCTAGTGATGATAGTGACTGTATTATTCAACATATCCGTAATCGGATGCCCATTTATATGAAGTTAAGGCAATGAGTATGGGCGGTACTCAAATTGTGTCGGCTCTTCAGTTGCTTTCTTTCAGCCCAGAGGCAAGTGTTCGGCCTCCCCAAGACATCATTTTCAAGCTTAGTATTGCCTCACTTATACAGAAAATGCGGCAAATGATAAATTCACAATTAATGATAGGAAGAAAAATTGCCCTCCAGGTGAAAGCTATTAGCGTGATATTGTCGGAATGTTATCGTGACGAAACATGAAAATATTTTCGTTCTTACAATCATTACGAATTTTATGTACTTTTTAAATCAAGAAATATGAGAACTATGTTGCTATTTTATAAGAAAGAGCTGCTATTAATTGGACTAACAAGAAGGAACATTAATTTGTCAGTTTCATAAAATGAGGCGATCTTATAATACGATCTATAGTACTCAATTTCGTAACTGTAATATATTTTGCTAATAAATTATTCTCTTGAAAATATAAAGAAACAATTCAAAGAGTAGACTTAATTTTCAGATACAGTCTTACAATTCTTCAGATGCAGTCTTTTTGACATCCAGTGCAATAGAAATATTCTAATGCTCAACATGGAAACTAAACTATCTCAAGTGTTAATATCATAATTTTGAAAATATATCGCATTACAAATCTGTTTCCCTAGTATTTATACAAAACATAGTTTTGCAAATGAAAATATTTATAGCTTAACAATAAATTGAGCAAAAAATAGTTAGAAAAATGAGTATAAAATATATAAGCATTGCTCAAATGCTTCATAATTTGCATGCATTCCTTTTATAAAAATTCCTTAGGCTACCGACTCCTTTTCTTTCTTATTTTGTTGATTATCTGGTACTTATTCAATTTTTTTCAAAATATTTAGCGATGTATCTCATAATATTTATTTTCTTTTTCAGACTGCTCTGGAAACTCTACATTTGAACGATTCAATGAGCGTTCTAGTGGTGCCTACCTTATTCGTTCTCCTTTAGATGATTCTAAAGCTTCCGTAAAAGTGTTCTGCGATATGGAAACTGATGGTGGCCAATGGACACTAATACAGAGACGTTCTAAGGGAGATGTCAACTTTGATAAAGATTGGAAACACTACAAAGAAGGATTTGGAGATGTCGAATCGGGAGACTTCTGGATTGGAAACGAAATTCTTCACAAACTGACCACAACAGATAACTATATCTTGCGAATTGACTTGTGGAATTTGTCTGGTACTTACAAGTACGCCGAATACAATACTTTCGAAGTTCTGCACGAAATGGACAATTATAGGTTGGTGATTGGTGGCTATCACGGTAATGCCAGCGACTCCATGAACTATCACAATGGAATGGCTTTCAGTACTCCAGATAGAGACAATGACGTCAGCGTTGCTACACACTGTGCTAAAGTTTACAACAGTGGCTGGTGGTATAACCATTGCCAGTACGTAAACATAAATGGTCGATATAGTACTGGTGTTACATGGTATGATATTGACGGTAAGGAATGGTCAGAATTGATGAGGGTGGAAATGAAGATAAAACTACGAACTTTGAAAGCATCAATTGCATAAGGTTATAGTAGTTTATTCAATACTTGTATATCTCTAGTCGATAACCTCATATACGTATTTATTAGAAACTTTTTTGTTATGTAACGTGAAAACAGACTTATAAAAAACTGGATTGTTTGTGACTATTAAGTGACATAATGATGTTGGACTTCGTTTGGAATTTTCCTAAATATGAGAGTGAAAATTAAAACTGAACTGTTGAAAGCGAAAAACTAAAACGAATAGTCAAAAATTAATATATTTCAAATGATTAGAATTTAGATTAGAATATTTATTTATAGATATTGTACATTTGTATAAATTGTGTGATATGTAGAGTATGTAGCATTTGATTTACTTTGAATTTGTGTTTACTTTCAGTATTAAGAGAGAGCTTTTTATTAAAACCTTTTTATACACAACCATTGAAAAAACACATTTCAGTTAATTTTGATGCTATTAAGATTGATAAAGCAAAATAGTTTGAAAAGTTAATAAAATCTTATTTTTTTCAATGTAATAATCTAAAAATTGAAACATATACCTCTTAATTGCTACAAAATAGCATGTTTGGAATTAAATATTCTATTTGTGAAAACAAAAATAAAGCAATAGTAAAGAAATGTTTTAGAATAGGAATAAAATTCATTTATTTTCGTTACGTTGCTGAATTATGTTTATGATTTACATTAAATTTTATATAAACTTAACAATTAATCTCCATTTTTTTGAAGAAAATAATAAGTAATATAATTAATTCTATAAGAAAATATAGGTTTATACTATATTTAGAATAAAATATACTTTTAAATGTTTTCCTCTATTTTAATTATTTGAAAAATATAAAATTGATTTGTGTATTAGGAAAATAGATGAATTATTTCAATTTATATTTTTCTGCTAAATTAAAATTAGAGCATTTTACGCATAATTGACTACAGATGTACTGAATTTTGAGAAAATTATGTTACTTTTTTATATTTTAACTTATATTTTTGAAAAGAATAAAAAAGGAAGTTTATTTCAATATAAAAGTTAACAAGAATAGAATGTTTAATATCTTATTGAGTTTACTAAATCGCTAAATTTGCTAAATCGATTTATATTAAAAAATAAATATATATTTATATTAAATATAATTATTTAAGTAAAAATCAAGATAAATCAAATTAAAATTTATTTTAAGGATTGTAAAGTATAAATTTAAATATTTGGTTACTTAAATATCATTTGAAATAAAATATAGATATACATTTATTATTATTTCTGTTGTTGATAAAAATTGAAAAACATTTGTCATTATTAGAAACAGGCTGATTTTATTTTTGTTAAATAAATTTAACAGGGTTTTTGTTACCTTAATTTTTATTTTAAATCATTATTCGTCAATTTCATGTTATTCATATTATTGTATTCATTAAACATCTTTCATTGTTTTTATCATAATAGTGTCATTATAATAATTTCATTTTTTGTACTTATGTGCCACACATTTTGTGAATTATATTTTTTGTTTATTGGCTTATTGCAACTTGTGTACTGTTCCAGTCATTTGATTGAATGTTATAAGTTTTGTTAAATAAATTGTCATAAAACTTATATAAGAAGTCTGTTTATTATTAATTTAGTTAATAAGGATGGATATTTTCTCTTATAATGCTTAATATTTGGCTACATATTTTTCCAAATAAAAAAGTCATTTTTTTAACATTTATTTAAAAAGTTTTAAGAAGGATCAGAAAATTAAAAAAAATATTTACTTTAACACATTGAGAGAGAAAGAGAGAGAGGTATTTTATTATTTTAAAAACAAGCAAATGCTATTTTTCTAGTAAAAATCAAGATTAAGAATACATTGTTATTAAAAAACAATTTTTAACATAAATTAAGATTGAAACTACTTTAATAAAATAACATTGAAATTATTTTAAAATTATAAAAAAAAAAATATTCACAAGGAAAAGTACTTTATTATTTGTTAAAAATGTAAATTTGTTATGGATTTGTTGTAAGAAAAAATTGTTAAGAATTAACTTGTGGATAGATACTATTTCCTAACTAACAAATTCCTTGAATTCAAAATCATTTGTTAGAATAGGAAAAAATAAATTGAAATATGAATAATAAGTATTGTATAAACTGTCTTTAATAGTTTGTAAAATACCTTCTTTAATAACTACCAGAAAAAAACTAAAGTTTCATACTTATACAGTACTTAAATAACGAAGAATTTTTACTATATATTATTGATTACATATTTCAATTAATATCTAATAAATATTAATTTTAATATATTAATTAACATAAATTAATAAACATTAATTAAATATTCATTTATTAACTGAAATTTTAAACCGATAGTTAATATTATAATTAAAAAGGAAAGTTAACACATAATTTCGTTAATTACCTTTAAATTAATCCTATTTTTAATTAACGTAAATAAAACATTAAATTTGTGAAAGAAAAAAAACTATATATATATGATTATTGAAAAGAGCCATTTTAAAAGAAGCATTTGTGGCTCATTTTATGATGCAAGCAGAGTTGTATTTAATGAAAGCTAACATAAAGAGCAATAATGCTTTATTAGTCACATGATTCACAGTTTCATCTAAGGTAAATCCTCAAGGTCAATGTTAAGAACCTAGATATGAGAACCAAGAGTGTGAAACTATTTTCTTCCAAATTAATGAACTCATTAATGAATGAACATAGGCTCAAACATTAGTGAATCTAATAAAGTCTTGTTTCAACACCTTTGTAAGCATCCATTTCTATACATTAATTCGTTGGATAAGGTGCTGTCTGGAATGAAATCTTTTCTGCTCTACTACTGTGTAATTGATTTTTTTCCTATCTCCTTTAGTTTTCGCTTTAGAACCTATAGCCTTCGACTTTTACCTCTAGTATTCATCTTGAAGCTATAGCTATTTTCTAATACTTAGACACTTTTTATGACCATGACTGTCAACAAAAAATTTTTATGAGAATGAGACGCAGCTTAAATAAATAGGGCACCAGACACATAAATGTAGAATGATGAACGTTTAAAATAAATCAATAATTTAAAAAGCTAATTAACTTAAGAACAAAGCTAATATTGTCTGGAAAAGACTGTTAACTATTTCCAACAAGCTATAAAATAAGGAAGAAAATTAATGAATAGTAGAAACGTATAATTTCTAGAAAATGTAATTAGGTATTTTATTTTAGAGTATGCATAGAAAATGATATGCGAACAATAAATAATATGTTAGGAATTATGGTGGAAACTAAAGAACACTTATGTACTTTCATCAATACATAAGATCCACAAACTCTGTAACTTGAAGGAAGCATGGAATTTCTATTAATTAAATTATTACGAAATAAAGAAGAGACAGCTATTTCTCATTTAACACGAATTTGATGTCTAATATATTAGAAAATGTTATTTTTTAACCATCTACATTTCAACATTTTTCTCATATTAGTGGTATTGACTTAGATATATATGTGAGTAACATGGAATAAAGAAAATCTCTTAAGAGAAGTATAAATATCAACATTTGACTTTCGTATTCAACCAGCTAAATTATTTCTAAAAATATAAATTATTTAGAAATTAGAAGATAAAACTAGTTTTTATATAATATTTTCATTTCTCGCATAGATATCTATGCGATACCTATATATTTTAAAAAATTAAAAGAAAAATCACCTTTATGTGGTGATTTTTATAACACTAATCATAGTAATTTATTTTACATTATCAATTAAACTTAACATAATTAGTTAAACAAATAGGTTATAAAATAACCAAATTTTATTTTGTTATTAATAATATTATGCGTTATTGAGGGAAACACAGACTCTTAAAATACGTTTTGATAACTATAATTTATTTATGTCAATTGTAGAAATAAATTAAAGGGAAAAGTAAATATAAAAATGAATACTTTACAAGCACCCACTCTTTTATTTTCGCTGCTTATATTTTTCTAATTATTGTAAAAATTTTAATTTATATATAGTAACAATGTGAAACAATATAAGCGATAGTAGTTGTTTAAACTAAGGAGTGTCACGGCGAACATCACGTTTTACGATCAGTTTTAAAGTTTATTGTTAATTTTTTTAATTAAGATAAATAAATTATATTGAAAATGTAAAATATTTATGCATAAATGAGAGTCGCAGAAAGTTTATTTTAATTTGCATCTATTGCACGATATTTCATAAAGTGATAAAAGCATGAAAACAAAATGTTAATGGAAATAACTCTGCTATAAAAATCGGAGAGACATGGAATGCGCAATTTTTTTATCATATTATTTTAAAGTTGGACAGATTCCAAATATGCAAATTTCTATCTTAATTCATTTTCGAGAATTTTTTGCGTCGTAATGTTATACATAAAATCCCTAAATTAAATAGGGATTAATATTATTCAATAACAATAAAGAGTAAAAATTAAAAACAACATTTTTACAGGAATTTCAGATTAAAATACTTTAGCGATAGAAAAGATTAAGATTATTTTTTAATTAATACATCAAGTTTGAATATGTAATGAGAGAAACCTTTCCAAGTTTTTTAACTTTTTCATAGATGAAATAATCGATTTAACTTTTCTTAAGAAAATATTAAGAAAAATAAAAATATGACTATGAAAAACAATAAAATATTTCGTGTTTGACACTATGTAATGCTCTCTATCAAAATTTGTTTATGCGGAAATAATTTAGCATTTCGAATGTTTTCAGTTCAAATTTAAAATAAAATAAATTAGTTAACTGTAGTATATTTACTTCTTAACTGCTTTAGTACTAATTGGAGAAAAAAAATTATAAATGAGTTTTATCTTAACTAATTTTACAAAATCTCACCCCGAAATATGACTTTATTTGAGAAAGAAATGATGATGCACTAAGATATTGGTAAAAAAGAGCATGATTACAAATGCATAAGTATAAAAAACAGTTCTTACAAAAAAATCTGTCTACCTTATAGTGCAAAAATAAAAAATAAAAAAAAACTCGTATGCCATATTATATTGGTTTTCCAAGCAGCATAAAAGCTGCAACACGATATGCCATGGATTTAACTAATATCTTAGACTTACCTTAGAGGCATAAGCCCTTTACAGCAAAACGCAAATTTATAAAAGTCAGGGGTGGTGGAGATTTTTCTATGTGACACTTTGTGAGGCATTTCAGATATGCTCAATAATATTAATGTCTGGGAATTAAGATGATCTTTGGAAGTCCTTAAAATCAAACGTATGGTTCTGGTAATTTTTGGAAACAACTCACGACGTGTTAGATATCGTATTGATATGAGGGTATTGTCCAAGTCCGTTGAAATACACAATAGGCATGAATTTATGTAAGTGACCAAGCAAGTTGCTTATGCATTTTTCAGGTTCAATTTGTCTCTAATGGAGCCTCTGGGATGGTTCACTTGAAGCTTCTGGGATGGCATAGAGCAAGTTACACATGCTCCATGCCATCCCAAAAGCCCCACCGCCTTGAGCAGTCCTTTGTTGACATGTAGAGTTCACAAATTCATGAGATTTTCCCCTTATTTTAATTGATTTGTTTTTATATTGATACAGTTGATGTCTGATACAATTGGGAACTAGACCAGGCAATGTGTTTTATAGCTATTGACAGTTCAAGTGTTGTGTTGATGGGCACACTTGAGAAGTAAAACTCAACAACGACACATGCACGTGCCTTCAACTAAGAAACCGTACTTCCCAAGATGATCGTAGTTGATGCTCCAGCATTGAAAAACGCTGAAATTTGAGGAAGTGTTGGACATCTTTCTGGTCAGTCGTCGAAGATCTCGTTATTTCAAGGTCTTTTCGAAACTTGGCTGTTTTATTAGATAGTATATATTCTCAATTCATAAATCGTTGTACGCGAACATTTAAAATGCTATGGGTGCAAAATTAATCTATCATAGTCTTTACCCGGACATACAATTTATGATTTGATTTTTTATCGAATAGCTGCATTTCACGTCTCTTAAAATGGCAAAATATATCCAAATTTTACTTGCATCTTGAAGCTGATATGTTCCATCTCTCGTGCATCATCTATAACGATATCTTTAAAGTCACTTTAATTTTGATAATCTATAGAAGCATTATAGGAACTATATAATAACTAATCATCAGCTATATCCGAACCTTGTTTATCTATGTGGGTTCTATCAACTGCATCACATCGTTGTTCAGATGCATACTTCTATTATTTGCACATGCATGTCTATACCAAATTTCTTGTACTTGAGTGTAATTCATGATGAAAATAACTATAAAAATTAAATTTATCACCCATCGTTGATATTCTATTAATCTGGCAAAGCAATAAATATTAATAAGGAATGTCTTGAGATTCTTCATATAAATTAAGAAATATATCTCATATTAAAGGAATAATAAGGACAATTTCCCACATTATACCATCGTTGTTTTAACAACGTTTTTAATAAAAATTCTTGTAACTAAGAGCTATAGGTTACTTTAAGTCAGTAGTATATTAATTTGTCACAACAAAGAATATAATTTATAAACAATTTAATTTATGAGCATATAAGACTATATTACAGACTATATAACTCTTTGTAAAATAGTCTTATAGAACTGATGGTGAAAAGTACTTTTGTGAAATTTCAAATTTATGATAAATTAAAGTATATAAGGCTCACCTCGAATGGAACACAATCGAAGAATATGGCGAGAAACCAATTCAGGGTGACAGTGCAAAGTTCAATGTCTAATTGCGTAAAATGTTGCCACAAAAGAGGCATTTTTTCTCTTAACAAGTCTTTTAATACTTCTTGATCCGCTTGAGCTCCAATCAAATTCTGATCAAAATAATTGGCAGTGAAATATCTTTCAGTCACAGCGACCAAACACCTAAAATAAGAACAAAGTTAATTTCAAATAAACTATTATCGTATGATATTAACTATTCGTGTATTTAAAGAAGTTGAAAAATAATGCTCATTGTGACAGCAAGGTTTGAAGAATGTTAATTATTAAAGATAGGTGTGTACATTTTTAATCAGGTATAGGCAGAAATTATGTTATTTGGAAACCTATATTTAAATCTAGGACAATTGTAAAAGTGTTATTAGCCTATCCTTTGTGTATTTAAAATGCGTGACCATGAATTTTTCATTTACTTTAAAAAGAATGAAAATTTAAAACTAACTTATTAAGATTCCTAAAGAATTTCTTAAAAAAAAAAGATTATCGAAATATGTGGATTTTTAAAAAATTAAGCTAACAAAGATGCGTGCAACTAACAATGATAGTGAAATATTTATAAAAAGAAATGGTATATACGTGCACTAGTGAAACTATTAATTTTTCAATTTCACAAATTGCGTGAAATGACAGAAATGATATAGACATTAAAATTCCTTTCATTTGCACAAGTAATGTTAAATATCACAACTATAATAATATCTCAACCGATATTATTATCTGCACCTCGATTCAGTATGTACCAATGAAATGTCCGATGCAAAGACATCAGACATTTCAAAAAGGCAAACTTTTCTCTCTTAACAAAAATTTCAAATTTAGATAAATAATTGAATAAAAAGAGGCGGTTAAAAATTTTTATTTATTTATTTATTTTTTTTTTTGTTAGAAATGAACAGTCTCTGTTTCTGCTTGAATTTAACTTCTATTTATTATACTCTAGGAAAGTTGAAGCATCATTTTCCAGCAAAGTATATAACTTTGCATCTGCTGCCCTATAACATTTTCAAAACATTTTGATTACACTTTCAACAGTATTTAATTACTTGCTTATTTCTTTTTGAAATATTATATTCATTTTCTTCAAGCTTTTTGCTTCCGATTTCGTTACTGATATCAATTTTAAGAGATTCATTTTCAATAATAGGAACATATTAAAAGTAGAACATACATACTGACCAACTAATTTTCACACAGTATTTTAGTAATAATGGAACAGTAAGATAATGAAACAGAGCTTTTTAGGAAATATTTGCTCTAAACTATATTGTTTCTTGGTAAAATATTTTTGCAATCTAATACTTATATTTAGAATTTATAATAGCATGTAGATAATTTGCAGTAAAAAATTTTAGAAGGAAAAAAACACCAAAACCTAGATTAAACTGTATTGAATTCGAGTTAAAAATTACATCGTTTATATTAATTTCATCGTTTATGGAATTACTATAATTGGTGGCATATTTATGGCCCATGCACATAAGAAATTATATGTGTATGGGACATAAATATGCCATCAAATTACATTGTACATGTGATTATGGCTGAAAGCAAATACTATCAGACATGTGAACGCGTATATGTAAAGAAATTAATAGATTTTAGTTACAAAGTTGCAAGAAAGCTGAAAAACTTTATAGGTAGCTATCAACTATCTCTTAAAGAAAGGGTTAGTGGTAAAATTCATTTTGGAAAAAAATAAGTGAGGCTTTCAAGCAATTAAAAAGTGATAATCGAATGAAACATGTTGTATTTTCATGCTAATAATGAAATCGTTTTATCAACAAGCAAATAGTTATTTTTCAGAAAATTGATAATATTATTTAAATTTGAGATGTCATTCTAAAATTATATATGATGGAGAATTATGAATCAGTTTATACGTCACTTAATAAAATAATTTGTGATTAATATTTCAATAAATACTCACCAGAATGCATCCTCTGGCTCTAGAAAGAGTAAGCACATTCCCACAAGGAAATTCATTCCTTGGCAATACCCCAGACTTGGATTATGGACACAGAAAGCTTGAAGCACTTCTTGCATCTTTCGAACCTGAATTGCAAAATATACTATTATTATATTTTGTAATTTCAGTAATTTAAAATATGGTGTCCACTTTATGAATTTACTTTTGCAAAACATGAAATAAGTGAATTCTTACTTTTATGATTTCAAGAAAAATCAAAAAACAAACTAATTTTGTAATGACTAAATTATCTCGATCAAAGTATCTCGATGTCATTATTCAAGTTGATTTCTAAATAAAGATTTCAGATTTTAATAATTGCCGAAAACTTGATGTCTTCTGCCTGACTCATAGATATTATTTGCATGATTTGTTTTAATTTTTTGTTTGCACTAGTTACTTATTGCTATTTTTAGAATTGATATGATTGTTGTTTTTATTTTGTAAAGCTTCAGGTTTACATATTATTTTTAGAATTTTTTGTAAGGCTTTGTATTTACTTACCCCATCAGCATTCGAATCAGTGAATCTGATGTTATCTGGCATCGTTCTCAGGAGATCAAGAGCGATCTGTCTTTTATGAGTAGTCACTCTCTGCAAGAAAATTACTTGTTAGTATCGAACTCAGATTATAATGTAATGACTTTATAAACTAACTATTTGTAACAAAATAATGAAATCATTTTGAATTGCTTTCCGCCAAAAAATAGGAAATAAAAGTGACAAACCTAACATAAAGGCGTGTGCAAAATTTAAAAGGGATGTGAAAATATGTGGTATTAAAAATTTAACATCAAATTTATCGTGCTTCATTGCTGGTATAACTAAACATTTATTTAGGCATTAGAATTAATAATTTACATATTCCGATTAATTTTGAGGTAAAAACTAAATAAAACAATACATATATTATGACTGAATTTAAGATATTAAGTGTAAGAAATTTTCAATACTGATTCGTTTAGTATGCAATATTGAAGAAAAATAATTATTTAAAAATTTATGCTGTAAAAAGCGTTATCTCTGTTTCCTGTTTAATTATTTTTTATATTAGATTTATCAATAATTACAACATTAATATTTTTAGTTATTACAATGGTTTCAGGAAAATAAAATACTTCAACTATGATTTGTGAATGATTACAATTTATGCTGATTTAAATTGACGAAGTAACACAATCTAAATTATAATAAATCATCAATCATACACATAATGCTTCTATCTTTAAATGTAAATCAATTAATTAATGATCTACGTATGAAAATTTAGGAGTTATTAAAAATCAAATCGTTCAGATATTGCTAAAATTATTTAAGATATTAGTAAAATTATTTTTTTGGAAAATATACTGGTTCTGGTGAACAATTATAAAAGTTTCTTTGGACTTATTTTAACTTTGGGCTTATTTTAACGAAGAGTATCGAACTTGTTAATTTAAAATTATTTATTATCTAATTATTGTTAAAACTTAGTCGCGTTTTATAGATACATGAGGCAAAAGTACGATAAAAAGTAACTTGTGTAAAGGTTTGCCTCATCGTCCGGAGCCAAGCTGCACAAAAAGTTGTAATAGTGTGGACCCTTGCTTTCAATGATGTCACTGACTCGGGATCTGTAGAGCATTGCCCAAACACGATTCCTTAGATGAAGAGGTATACCTTTGCGCACGAGATTCTTCAGTTCTTTCTACAAAGAAAGAAACATGGCCAAGTTTACATAACTAAACAATAAGAGATCAACGTCATATATTACTTTAAAAGTATCTACTAACTTAAAAGATAAACCTTATTGAATGTATATATATATATATATATTGAAATTCAAAATGAAAAATAATTTTCACGTTGTTTGTATGATTCTCATGATAACAATTTTTCTTTCCTCTTTTTTTGTATGGTTAAACAAAAAGGACAAATTATTAATTTAAATTACAATTTTTAATAGATCTAAATTTTAAGATGAATAAGTTTTCATGGTGCTTGGTAAATAGTATTTTCTAAATACATGTATAAGAAAGAAGGATTTAAAAAGGTGAAACTATATGTCTTGAATACTTTATTTAAAAGCAAATAAATTCATTATTATGTTTATGAAAATAAGGGAAGGTGTTTAAAAATTATGAGTGGGTAATGAATTTTATTATTGTAAATTTATTTATATTTATAATTTAAATATATCTTAAGGGCTTTTGTTTTGCATTATTTTGCTTAAAAACTTTTTTTTGTATAATTTTTAGCGTTTTGTCACAATGTTTCAACATTATAAATTAATACAACCAATATCTGTTTTATTTTTAAGTTTTGATACTAGATGGCAGCATCAGTTAAATTCTTCCAAACGTTTTATTCTTGGTGCATCATTTTATACTTTTATATTTGTTGTTAGAAAAAAGGATGGAAAAGAATTTGATTTTATTAGCTTCAATTTTCAATATGAAAAAAAAAAATTAATATAATTATGTCGTTAAATATAGTTTAAAACTTTTGCTTTGTATATTTTTAATTTATTAAGGGTAAAAAAAATTAAAGGTATACATTTTTTCACATTGTTTGATAGTTAATCTATTTATATATCTTACAATGTACTAAAATTTCATGAACAGTGATTTTTTGTAATTTTTTAGTACATTGTTATTATTTTACATAACGTTTTCTGTTGTAACATATTTTATAATTTACTCAATTGTGTTGGAATCATTTTATGAATTCAATTGTTAAATATTAATTCCAGAGATATTATTGATATTGAAAATTATGTCATATAAATAAAGGTATACATTATTTGTTTTTATTATACAAAATTTTGTTATTTACTTTAGATATCTAATAATAAATTACATATCTAATAAAAAATAAATTGCCATAAAATATGTAATCGTTTATAGAATGTTGTAAAAATTTAATGTTAAAAGAAAAAGATTTACATGATATTATGAAGAAAAATGATTATTAAAAACGTTTTGTAGAAATGAAGACACTTTAAATAATTGAATGAACTAATATGTATGCTACATGAATCTTATTGAACTGCTTAATCAAAATGTCCTATTTCTAAAAATGTAGGTAGAGACTAATTTGTGAAGTGAAACCAATTTTAGAATGGCCAGGAAAAGCATTTTAACCATAAAAGTTTTACTAAATGCGGAAAGTAGGTATATCGTGGTAGTTTAGGGGATGATATAATTACAACAAGATTTTAACGCATGCATATTTCTTATACAAATGTAGTTTTCTCATTTAAGCTATTTGTATCTCTATTTTTAGGTATACAAATTTTGTATACAGTGAAAGAAATTTAAAAATTTTTTTGGGGGATATGATTTTTGGAAAACATAAATAAAGAGAAATAGTCTGAAATTCATATAATTTTTAATATTATAAGACAATCTATCTACTAATTAGTATTAAAAAAATCTTAATTAAACACACACACATTCATACATGTAGTTCCTTTACAAAATTAATATTCTTGTAAATGTGATATTCTTTAAGAATAATCTTCAAAATGGATAATACTACTACGGATGAGTTATTTAACATTTTAAAGTATGTGTAATTTACTTAAATGTAAAAATAAATTATAGTGGTAAATATCGAAATGAAGAATATAACATATACTCATCTCATTTCCAGTAGAAATATAAATTCTTTATTTTTCAAAGATAATAAACTAAGGATGTATTAATTAATTTGCAATTGCAATTTATACATAAATTTCATGATAAGATTGAAAATGAGCTATTAGAATGACACGTTAAGATAATACGCTTATGTTAATTTAAAATGTTAGAGTAATGGAAATATTTTCTTGTATAACAGTACATGATGTTTAGAATAAAATGCATTTCTTAATGTGGATATTAAGAAAAAAAAAGTACAAAAATTATCAGACGGAAAAAAATAAGTTAGATATTTATCAATTACCTATTCAAAAATGTCTAATGTATGTCTTATTTAATAGACTTAAAGATTCTGTAGTTGTAGTATAAGTCTTGAATATCATTTTTATTAAATATTCCTAAATAAATGAAGGAAAATAAATATACCTACGAATTCATAAATTAGATTTTATAGTGGATATTATAGCATGAAGGTAAATTTAAGAATTCAGAGAACGGATTAAAAATTGAAATATGGGACAAAATGTGATTGATATACTCTAAGGTAAAAATTAAAACCACATTGTAACTTAATGGTGCTGCCATCTATTGCTGAATTGATAAACTAATCAATTATAAATCTAAACAAATAAATTAATTTTACATGAATTTAAGTCGTTAGGTCATGTGTAATGTTTAGGATACATGTTTTACTCTTTTCTTAGAAAAAAAATTACTTTCTACCTAAGATTATTGACAAGTATATTAATTTAATAAAATGCATTTAGAAAAAAGATGTCACTAACCGATGTTGGAAGCGTTGGATTCAGTCGAATATATTTCTTCCATTGCTGTTGATGATATTCATATTGTGGACCTACCGAAGAATAGTGTTGATGAAGCTGTCGACAAATGTAATGAACAATTAGACTTTCATCTGCAAAACTTCTCCGAAACCCCAATGGATCTACATGGTATAAGCCACGAGACATACTAAAAATAAAGAGGATACATTTTAAGACTATGATCTAAAAATAATTTACTAATTTAAACATATTTCTTACAGTATTTCTTGTTTATATGTTATCAACTAGATTTTTGCTTTTGTATAAAATTGTATGTAGGACATTTCATAACAGAAACAAGGTCTTGCATTTTTGACATTGAAAATAAATAAATTTTCGGCTTAACTAAAATAAATTTTTACTATCAAAATTTTGGAAAAACTTTGGATATGTTAAAATTTTTATGAATTATTTATTTTTCAAGATTATAATATTAGAGTACATAATTAGAAAACACAGTTAAAAAGATTTATTTAATTTTTTAAATGGAAAAAGTGTTTTGCGTTTCATTAAATGGGAAAAATGTTTTAAATGGAAAAAATGGTTGAATAAATTTAAAAAATTCGTACAGTTATAAAATACTTTAACTTTAAAGCACTCATTTTATATTTACAAAGTATTTTTTAAAAAAATGAAATCCATTTTTTAATTAACGTTTTCATTAATTTTCGCAAAAGTTTCTATCTGTAAATCATACAAAGAATATTACATTTCAATTTATACATAGATATTACTGAAAATGAATTTATCGCTATGAAACACAAATTATTCATTTTTAAAATAGAAAAGCAAAATAAATAGTAAGTTTTCTGGAGTCTCAAAAATCAGTGAATACAATGCTTCATTTTTTCAAAATCACAATAGAGCGATTGTAATTTGTATGTTTTGCATGCAAAGCATTTTTTTGTACGTAGCATGCCAAAAGTTCCTTGTATCCAAACAATTTCATCTAAAAGTTTCTATCTAAAACTTAACTACTTTACCAAGTATATTATGAGTTTTTATAAAGGAAGGCAAATAACATCTTCTTTTAAATAAAGTCATATATTAATGAGTAAAATTTTTAATTGAATTAGATTAATTAATTAAAATTTTAAAAAAAGCAAACAATTAATCTTAGAGTTAAAAAAAATTTAAAAAATCTTAAAATGACATTTAAATAAAAGTTATATAATTTTATTTGACTTTTAATACTGATTGCTATTTCACATTGATTAAATTAATTTCAGAAATTTAAAAAGATCAGTATTGCTTCATAGTTTAATAGTTTCATTAAAATCTTTCTGATTAACTTGGGTTCAGGAACCTTTTGATTAAGAAATCAATACTGAAATTTTGCGAAATATTTTTTGGTATTTAAAATTTAGACCTTATTATGTGTGTTTTTTTATTTTTTAAAATTTAAATTATTTAAGATTTTCATTTTCAGTGAACTTTTTTTACAATATTAATTTTTGTGTAAATTTATTAATGATGCAAAATATATAATTAAAATATTTTATCATTTTTTGAAATATTTTAAAGTATTTTATTAATGTCAGGCAAGTGAAAATATGCGGTTTATTTGGTCCTAAAAGTTTTTTTTTTATATATTTCTAATTAACAATTTTAACTGTTGTCAATGAAAAAGTATAAGTTAGGATTTTACCTCTGTGATCATTGAATAAGAATTCTTATATATATATTTTATGGATAGTGATATAAAGGCTATCTTGTTTAAAATTGTTTTGACGTTAAAATGATGAATGAAAGTGTAAGCATTCCATTTCAATGCATTATACAACACCCCTATATTATATACATATAATTACTGAAATGTCTTACTTTTCGAAGACTGGTAATGTCGGATTTATTTTTCTTGCTTCCTCTAGCAACATTAGAACTCTTTCTTTATGCTAAAAACAAAATTCACACAAGTTTTAATTTGATTCATCAATCAAATTTCATATATATATATATATATATATATATATATATATATATATATATGTATATATATATATAGCTATATATATATATATCAGCTTGAAAAAGAAAAAAATCACTTAATCTTAAAATAATATTGTACCGCTTATTTTTTATTTTCTATTCTATCAACAGATTATAATTATAGATGAAAAATACAACAACGTTCAGTTCAACTTATTAGTTGAGCTTGCTTCCTTATTTAGTTTATTTTCTATAACAAAACAGAAATCAAATACAGCTATAGTTAAAAATCAAAGTGATTTTACTTAAAGTTATAAAAATTCACTGTACAAATTATAAAATCTTTCTTGATTTCACTATGATATTATTTTAATACAAAGTAACATTTTTTGTTACTCTGTATTAGGCTTAGGAATGAATAAATTCTTTGGTGTGATCCATCTCAATCTAAATTAATACACAGGAGTAACAACACATTCTCTAAATCACAACTACTTTAATAGTCTTTTATATGAAGGAATGAAAACCCCATTTGCAACAATTATTAAAAGAAGAATTTGCTGGAATGACATTTAGTGGATTAAGAAGTGTTTCACTCTTTCTTTTTTTCTTACGGCAGTTCCTTCCGTTGTTATCAGCTTTTTTTTTTATCCATATCTATGCAAAGATTTAAAAATTAACCTAAGTTATAACAGGTTCGATACTAATCCTCCACACTTTATTTTCATCACTT
>JAPDSC010147845.1:326791-350016 GCA_026290005.1 Latrodectus geometricus
AATCATTTCTTTAACCCTTTAACGTCAGGTGTGCCGAATTCGGCACATACCTCCAGAATCATTTTGCCTCAGTAGCTAAGTGAGTTTTTCCATAATAGCTCATTGTGACGTTTTCGGTACATTCGTATCTGCAGTCAGCAGTAAGTGTTGTTTTTACGTAAGGGGAAAAAAATTCTTTCCTTACTTAAAAAAATTGTGTGTTGACCATAAAGGGTTAATGCCTTTCCATTTTTCATAATTTCTTATGAAGATCACCAAAATATTATTTGTAAAGAG
The DNA here is from genome assembly GCA_026290005.1 of Latrodectus geometricus. NCBI lineage: Eukaryota > Metazoa > Arthropoda > Arachnida > Araneae > Theridiidae > Latrodectus > Latrodectus geometricus. Next base: position 327,068 of record JAPDSC010147845.1, read on the forward strand.
TTTAGTAATTTTATTAATTTAATATCTTTAGAGTTTAAATGAGGACATATTTCCTATTTTTAAATTTTGTAGGAATTGAAATAAATATTTCTTGAAAAATGTACATGTTTTTTTAACTTAACATAAACATAACAGAAATAAAGCTTTTTAATGCAGATTTTTGAAATTTTTTCTTAGGATTTAAATAAAAGTAAATTTGAAAACTTTTTGTTAAAAGATTCTTGCATTCAAATAAAACGAACAACTCAAAAATACTTTTTACATACTGTGTCAACAAGATTTTTGAATAATCTTTTTTTATTATTAACTTTTTTATTAAAATTTTCTAGTACTCAAATAAAGAAAATGATTGAAAAATGCTTTTCCGCATATTGTGAAAAAAGTTTTTTGAATTTTATTTTCATTAACTTTTGATGTAAATAGATTTTTGCATTCAATCAAAACAAACATTCAAAAATTGTGTTTAATATGTTTTCCGAATATTGTGGTCATATTTTATATTTAAATAATTTTGGAAAATTAAAAATACATTTTAAAATATTCTATTATAAATAAATTATTTTTATTGTAAAACTTTGCACTGCATATCGAACTTTCTGTCCTTTTAAAGTAAACCAAATTTTGTATTCAATTTGTTCGTTGAATTTGTGTAAACATATATAGTTTACATTCGTAAATTAATTTTGAATTAATTTTTTTAAAAAAATGATATTTTTTTAGAGAAATGAATAAAATAGATGATATGAGTTTGAACTGCTTTTTGTTATGTACTATTAAAAAATAAGCAAAAATTTAATTTTAAAATAAGGGTTAAAACTGACGTAGAAAAGCTTTTGAAGCAACACACATAATTAATTTGCAAATAACCCAGTGTTCCATGATTATAGACTTACATTACATTTATAAGAGTTTATTCGTATGCTTGTTCATTCTAAAAATGTTCCACCTATTCTAAATTCTTGGTAAAGCATCTGTGTTTGTAAAAAGAATAAAAAAAAATTTAGATTAAAACTTGATATAAAATACTTTTACAAACTGGAATAAAATCAAATATGTAGATAAAAGAAAGTACAAAATATTTGAAACTCCAATAACTTTAAATGCTTTTAGCATTCATTTAGTATGGAAAAATCTAATGAAGCATTTTAAATTCATATTTTATAATTAAATCACTTTGCGAAATACTTAAGGGTTTATGCAAGCATTTGAAGTCGACAGGCGTATATTTAAAGAAGATAAAATTCTCACATGTATTCATGAATATTAATAGCTAAAATATTAAAATAAGATTTAAAGTTGTTATCAGAAAAACTCTGCCAAGGAAAGTTGTTTAATTCTGCCAAAATTTATACGCGAAAATTGATTTAACAGTCAATTATAATTGTAACCAAATGATTAAATACAGTGTTAAAAGAAATAAATATTCTTCTCAAATCAATCGATTCAAGGCTGTTGATATTATAAGAGTTTCCCTAAAAGATTATTATCAATAAAAAATGAAATATTTAAGTTATATTGAATCAAATTTTTAAGCATGAAAAATTATTTTGCAGGGTTCAACTACATTGATTACTGATTAAAATAAACTTATTGAAAAAGATTTTATCAATACATCAAATTAAAGATTTTTTAATAATTTCACTGCAAATTAGTGCGATGAATCATTGTGAATTTATTTAATTTGATACTTTTACCAATATTAACTTTTAGTTACTATTTATTTGTTAATGATTTCATTTGAAATTTTTTTGGGTCACTTTAGATTTGATACACTAACTCAATTCGAGAAAGGAGAAAAATTTATTTATTTGGAAAAGTCTTCCTCTATGATTGATTACCGCGAGGTAAATTGGCAGGAGAAAAAGATGAACCATCCTTTATTTGGACAAATAAATGATGGCCTTTCAGTTATGACATCATATGTAATCCATTCAATGAAGTAAATAAGATTAAAATCGATATTATATTAAAATCATATATCATTCTCTTCAATAAAAAAAATAAATGTAGTTTATTTTAATAGAACAACTCGCAAAAAGTAAACTATTCCTAAAATTTCCAAAGAAAAGATATATTTATTTTATATATTGTTGTAATATACAATGTTTAATATGTTTTTAAATTTGATACAATTTGATACATAATAAATTTATTTTACCCTGTTTCCTCCATAGAAGTAAACATCCATAGTTTCAGGTCCGTCACAGTTGTTAATTCTAAGCGATGATTGCATGAGGAATACATAGTCTCGTTTCAGTTGGTCGACTTCTCCTTCCATGCGACGTAGTTGTCTAAATTTACAATTTTTTTTATCATACATTTGAAATAATAATATAATTTAATTAACAGGAAGATATATTTCAAAATAAATTCACAATTTCAAGTATTATATTCATTAATTTTTAATGTTCTGATATTCTTTTTTTAAGGTCTACATATATATATTGTAAATTTACAATGTTTTAGGTCTATTTACTTAATTTGGAAATAGCATAAAAATTTTCGCAAGGGGTCCATAATTATATCACAATAAATAACATTAATATATTAAAATTATGTGCACAAGTATTTGTTAATTATTACGGAAAGTCCGAGATGAAGGAAAAATAAAATAATAAAAGAGGTATTGGTTTTATGCACATTAAACATTTTTCTGTTTACATTTCTAATTAGCAGAACTAAAAATGCTAAATATTCAAAAATCCTAAATATTATTATGTTTTAAAAGCGTCACTTATACTATTTAGTCAGCAGTAATGAAACAAAAAATTATTACGTATAAAGGTAGCTAATTCTATTAAACCACATTATCAAAAATATATTTTTTGATAACGTGATAATTGAAAAAAATAATATGGTTTCATTATTTAAAAAAACCCTTTTATTAATAGAGACGATTTAGAAAAAGACAAGAAAATAAAGATAGATATAAGCTTAGAGAAATCGCAATTAACTGCGATAAACAGATATCTTTTATATATTGACAAACAATAGTAAAAATAAAGTGATTTATTAGGATATGTTAATAATCAATCGTAACAGTGTGTAAGGGCAAAAAGTCCAATACGTATATTAATACATAATTATCAAGACTCATATTTTATTCCTTAATTTTACTTGATTATTATTTAATTTTTAAAAGATACACAATAAGAGGTTGGTTTGCCTGTAAAAATTTTCATTTTTAATTAATCTTTTATTTCAGATTTTACCCGTATTCATAAAACTCTCTTTGAAGTTTTAAATATATAACTACAGATAACAATTTTTGAATATAGATTTTCCTTGCATTTTAAATTTTAGAGTAAATAACATTTTAGCGTGTAGAATATAATTAACAAATCTGAAACTAAAGATACTTACTGTTGTTTACACTCAGTAGTTCTTTTCTCATGTTGAAGCATTCTAGCTAGCTTCACCACCTCTTCATTCAAAAACCGATTGTGATTTTGTAGGATGCGGCATTTCTCCTGAAGACTACTACAGCTTCCTTTTTGGTGAACAGGTGATTTCCTGTGCAAAGAGGTTTTTCTTGTGTAATAAACTCTACAGGTATGGGGGGGGTGAAGAAAAGGGTTTAAATTTTTAAATTATACAGATCGAGGAATCTTAGTTCTAAGGGTAAAATTCTACGTTCCAAGAAATAAAATTACTATAGAATTTATATAAGAAATAGCAAAAATATTCACAAGATTTGGTAGAATTTGAACAAAAAGAACAATTATACAATGAAAAATGAAGCATTTATTTTGCAGAATCCGCATTTAATTATTTAAAATTATTTCTCATATTTTTCCTTTAGTCATCATGTGTAAAGGGATCAATAGACAATTTAGATTTGATGTACTGCAACCATTCTAGAATTAAAAAATCTAGAAAATGCCTTTATCTACTTTTTGCCTAATTGGATGTCATTACTACGGAGCACAAAATATTGACAGAATAATTTGGTGTACTTATTTTAATTTTGCTTGGGTTGAAGCCAAAAAATTTAATATTCTTGCCTTGCATGTTTATTTTCTAATATATGATAGTATTTGTTTTAATTGATTTAGACCAAAATTTTGTATTATAAATATATGAAACAGTTTGAATATTTTTTTTTTATTTTATATAAAATTAATTATAGTACTTTTCTTGAAAAAATGGTCATTCAAAGCCCATGGTTTTTCCTTTCACTAATTTCTTCAACTATGGAAATAAACTATATAACTTAATATTTATTTTTTCATATAAATTATTTTTATAGTTATATACAGAATATGATAAATATAAGAAAGTTCTTTATCCTGAATGATTAAAATTTGTATAGTGCCACATTTTCATTGATTTTGGTGTTATTTTAAAAATAAACTGAAGAAAGATAGCTTCAGTAATGAAGCAATGAGTTATCCTAAAAATAAATTCTGATAATAATTATAAAAAAATTTTAACTTCTGAAATAGTTTAGTCATCGAAAAGTGCGCTAAACTTGAGATGAAAGCACGAGATCGATCAAGAGCGATAATTTCGAGAAGATTCTTGTAAAACATATCGGTATTTAACTTCTAAAACTTTTAAAACGATGTTAGACATATTAAAAAATATATATATTTGATTCGTAAGTATTGAAATGAAAAAGAAATGGATTATTTATGAGATGCGTATTTTATGCATTTTCCTTTTATACCGCGCATACTTTGTTTTTCACTTCACATTAAAACATTTGTCACCATTTTTTTTATTTGCTTTCGCTATAGCTTTTAATTTAAAATCTGCTGTGTAACTTATAAGTTTTCGCTTCCATATAACGATATACGAATTTGAATATTTTCAAAACGAAAGACACGTTAAGACAAATTGTATATTAATAACAATGTCTTGACATGAGATCGGGATTAAGCCACAAGTTTGTTAACGTCTATGCAACCATCTGTAATAAAGATATTACAGTTCCATAGAAGTAAGTGAAATGCAACTGTAATATCTTTACGAGGAACCGAAATTGCTCTTTGACGTAATTGGTAAAAGCTGATTATAACTTGAATAACTCAGATGTGGTTGAATACCACCTATTATTTATTTTATAAAACATAAACAATAGTTCTTTTAAAATTTCCTTGAAAGCTCTTCTGGTGGAGAATGTTATTTGGTATATCAGATTATCCGCGGTGGCGTAAAATACGCACAACGAAATTCGGAACTTTTTTGACACATAATCCGGTGATTATATACAGGAAAATACAGTAATACGATTTTGAAAATAATTCTAAATTCTGAAACTTAAATTTAAGTTTTTCGTAATTCCAGAATTTAAACTGAGAAAAACTACGGTTCATGTAAAACGTATAATTGAAAGTTTTAAAAACACCCAGAATGTGAAATATATGTAAAAATGTTTTCGATTCAGTGTGGTCACTTGTAAAAAAGTTCTGCAGCTTAACTCAATTATATATTGTCAGTTATTGGAGATTTTGAATGCCGCAGAAATTCCAGAAGAGTAGATCAAATCCTTTTAGTAAACACAACATAAATTTCTTTTTGAAACTTTTTAAAGATCAACTCAATTTCAGTTTTTTAAAACATAAAAACACTTTAAAACTCAGAATATTAAGAGCTTACCAGACAGCATCGCCGTCAGGATTTTCTGCAGATCTTAGTCTCTCTTCCAGTTCGTTGACTAAAAGGATTTTCTCTTCAATGATGCTCTTGTAAGCCGATTCTCGATTGAGAGCTTTAGCTAGGTCACATTTGGTGCACCTGTAAATTTTGGATTCTATTTAAAACGTAAATTTTTATCACCATAAAATTTTAAATAAATCCTTTTTGGTGGCTTAACACTTTATTTTTAAAAGTTGAAAACAACACTAAGATTTGTCGATGTGTTCCTAAAAAAGCAAATCTTGGATAAAAATATATAATAATTCTTTTTTTAATCAAATTTTAAAATTTGCATTGTTTTTTAGGGAAGTATACCATAATAAAATTAGTAAACATTTAATATTTTAAAATTTTCGTGAGAATAAATGCATGAAAGAAGAAAAATGGAAAATCTCAAAGTTAAAACTAAAATACTTCAATAAGCAGAAACATTTCAATCTGTATTTTTCAATTTGGATGTATAAAGTGCAAACATTTTGCTTGATTAAATCCATTTCAACTGCTTTTAAGTAAGGAAATTGAAAAAAAAAAGGTTTTTAATCAAGCTTTTTCTATTGCTTTAAGTTAAAAAAAATCAATATTAAATTTATTTAAAGCATTTTGGCATACACATGTTTATAAAAATTAAAAAAATATAAGAATAATTAAATGACAACATTTAGTGAATTTTTAATGTGATTAAAAATACACTATTTTCCTAACTTTCCATTAAATATATTTACTATATAAACGTTCTTAAAAGTAATTTAACATTAATCACAACTGTTAAATTATTTAATATTATCAGTTTGTTCATTTAAACTATTTATAAATATAATTAGCAATATTTAAATTCAGGAATCTTATAATATTTCGTATAATTAAAAACTCTCTTATTAACTTGTTGTCAAAGTATCATTAGAAATTGATTGATAATACTTTTTTGCAACTTGTATTATTTTTTGAATTATTTTACAGAATAATTCAGTGATGGATTCTGCTGTATGTTTCGAAAGTTCTGCTACACAAATAATACTATAAATATGCAATAAATATTTGTAATCACAGCAAAATTAAAACCTTTATATAATTTCATTTATAATATTTATTCAACAACGAAGCTGGCTAATAAGTTGATTTTCTCAATCTTCAATAAATAGTACATTAATTTAATAACGGTTCGTAACGTATAATTTCTCTCTCTGTATTTATATAATGTTTTAAGTAAAAAAAGACGAAATATATGAACTTATATAGAAAATTTGAAAACGAAAAAGCACTACTTTTCCATTTTAATTCTTATTCGTAATAATATTCAAGGAACTTATGACATTAACTTAACAATATTTGAAATTGTTAAATATCTGCTCTCAAATAAGAAAGTTAAATAATATAATTAGAAGAAAACGATTTATAAGTCTTAAGAAAACAGCAAACTATGTAATGGAATTGTTTTTTCGTTTTGGCGCCTTATACGAATGAAGACGAAAAGTACATTCAAAAAATCAATGAACCAAGGATTAAATGTCTGGTTGTACTGAAATTGCACATGTATATGCATTTTGACTGAACACGCAAATGATTGAAGTTTGAAGCTCAATGAGAATAAATAGCTAGGGTTCAAATATATCGAGAAACTGCATATTCAGCAAATAATACGATTTAAATCTCAAACTAATAGTAAAAATTTCAAATACCTTTCGACTGCATACTTTTTTAGTCAACTGTAAAAAATCTTCAATCATTTGTGCTCATTAAGAGCATATATCCTAACTTGGAAGAAATCATGCTATCAGGTTGAAAAAGACTATTTGAACCAACTCAATAATCTCTCAATATATACGTCACAGCGATGCGGTTTTGGACAACACTGGCAAGAGTGAATCAACGGTAGAAGATATTAACTTCACACAACATCCTAGACAGAATTACAAAAGAATTAGGAAAACAGAGCTATATTGTCATAGAAGTTGCCATATCAGTGGATTCTTCATTATAAATTATACGATATATATTGCGCAAACATGTGTCTAACATGACTTAATTTATACGATTTTGAAGATTGAATTTACATTCACACCAATTGTTATGTAACTTTTTTTTCTTGTCTGTTAATTGTTAATTCCAATTATAAATTTGTGCCGAGCTCGACCAATTTAAAATCGAGTTGTCTGAAGACGAATCTTATTTCGATATTATTCTATTTTATTGACGAATCTTAATTCAATATTGTGAAGATCAATGGAAACGTGTTTGAAAACATCTAAAGCAATGTGTTGAAATCCTATATTTATAATATGTTGTTGTTGTTACTGATGACACTTGGCAACGCCAAACCCGCCCGTCAAGAGACTAAGCGAATGAAGTCAGAGAGAGAGCGTCTTCCGTTTTTTGAATAGAGTACCCTCATACGAAGGTGGAAGTACGACATTTGGCTCATAGATTGCAGCACCATCTGAATCTTCCAATTTAGAGATTGAAACCAGTGAAGACCCATAGCCTGGCTCCAACCACCCCCAGAGGTATTAATTTGTAATGGAAACATGGATATTTATAATAAAATACCACGAATGCTAGCCCACAACAGGGTTTTTGGGATGCTATCTCCGTAAACTGTCGATCTCTTTTACCATTCATTTCTGATACGCTAATAGCACAACGACATGTAAGTGAGATTCTACGACCGGTTATGTTATTTCTCCTTTTTTTTATGCGTCACCTCGGTCTAATTCTTACACAAGAAAATTCATGGCAATACACAGCATATGTTGTTCTGAATTGTCTTTATGCTTGCTTGACACTTCCTTCACCAGTTAGGCTCTTTAATCTCTCTCCCATAGGGAAGATATAGAATATTATGGAAAAGTTATAATTACCATCCCGTAATGATTTATATTTAGTTTTACAGTTTGACATATGCAAAATTTCGGTCAGAAATTGCACGAAACGCAGTTTATTAACATCTCCAGTCTACATCACACAAGATGGCACGTGGCATCTAGGTCAGAAGCAGAACAATGCTTTATTTACTTCGTTATTTTGCAATGTAGAAACTCTGAAATGCTGTGCTGTTATTTAAATCACATTTTTCAACGTATGTTCTTCACATTTATTAATTTTTTGACAACCAGACAATTCTTGATTCAGCGATTTTATCAAACATTTTGCAGTTGTTAAATCTGTGAAACGTCTTTATTATATAATATCATTTAAAAATTGTTTTAATTAATTATATAAGAGAAAATGTGATTTGGGATTGAGCTTACATGAGTTCTGTCTCTAGTTCTTGCAACCGGGTTGAAGCTGAGCAGTCACTTGTACCAACAGCTGAATCACTGGAGACACTAGTACCAGATAAGGAGCTGGAATTACATACATTTTCAAACTAGTATGTGTTCAGAATAATTAACTAAATTGTATTTTAATGACACATTATGGCTAAACCATGATATTAAGGATTTAATTAAGCATTTTGAATTTAAAATGTATTATTATTATAAATTATTTTGTTGTATAATTGTTTAAAATTGTAAAGTACATTGAGGAATCTTGATACCTCTGAAAATCTGAATTTGTGGAAAAATGGAAATGGGTAAATATACTTTTTGAAGGATAGTAAAAAAGCTAATCCTGTTGCGCTTAAGACTATGTGAAGAAGAGTGTGTATTCTGTAAATATCATCTTTAAATATTAATATTTCAACCATCGAGATTTATTCCTGAGTGAACTATAAGCCTTAAAACTTATAAAAAATGTATGCTGAAGTTTTCAGTAGGAATCAAAGTGGAAATTGTTTATTTTTAACATATCAAAATGGAATAACAGTATACAATTAGTAAATATGTATTTGATAAAAACTGCAAATTTTTAGCAGATTTTCATCTTTTTAAGAAACAAGAACATGAAACTGGTGATGTATCTCAGCAGAGCAAAAAATCTTATTGAATATTTCCTATTATTTCTAAAATATTAAAAGTGTTTTTTAAATAATAAAAAATAATAAGCAAACTAAATGTCATAAAACAATATCATTTGTAAAGGTACTAATGGTATAGGATGCTCATCAGATGAACATCAATCAAAATTTTGTCTATAAAATGCATGTTTGTGAGATACATTTGAGTACACGACAATTGCGAATGTTACAAAACATGCAATTATTGTAGCCGATTGGTAAGAACAAACTCTTCGGATAATGAGAAAATTCTGAAAAATGTTAAAATCGAACAAGGTTCGATTTTAACGAAAGCTTAATAATAAAAGATAATGTAGTGAGAAGCACTGACTTGATTTACATTCCTAAAAATCAATTGCCTTCAATTAATTGATTTAAATTCAATGGAACAGTCATGGAATTTAATAGAGTTCGGAATAAATCCTCAATACATGACTGTATAAAATGATTATCAAAATAAATGATTTTTAAGAATCGAATAAAAATACTTCTGATGAACATCCTATTTCTAGAAATCTATTCTCAATACATGACAATGTAAAATGGTTATCGAAATACATTTTAAGAACAGAAATAAAAGTACTTCTAATGAACATCCTATTTCTAGAAATATATTGTCAATACGTGGCAATGTAAAATGATTATCGAAATACAGGATTTTTAAGAACAGAAATAAAAGTACTTCTGATGAACATCCTATTTCTCTAAAAATCTATTCTCAATACATGACAATGAAAATGGTTATCAAAATACATGATTTTTAAGAACAGAAATAAAAGTACTCCTGATGAACATCTTATTTCTAGAGATCTATTCTGAAAAGATTGAAAGAGGTACTAAGGGTTATTTATGCAGGTGGTTCAATTTAACAGACGATAATAGTTAATTTTATGGAGATTTCCTCTCTCAGTCATTTTCTTCTTGTGGCAAATTTTTCATTTCCCTGTCACTTTATTTTTAAATTTTATTGAATCTAAAAATATTATTGTATATTATATTTCTATATCATCATTACACAATAATAAATAATTCAATGAATAACATAGACATTTAATTTAGTTTATTTGCTACAAGATATATTTTTAGGTATATAAATACATTTTCAATTTGTTCGTAGATTTATGTCAAGTGTATTCAATATCACATTAATACCATTATCTCTCGATGTATTTCATAGTAATGTTAGAAAGATAGTAAGAGTTAATAATTTTGCAATAGAATTCGTGTAAAACAATTTCAGTCTTATATATTAACAATGTAGTATATAACTTTCAAACTAACGATTTTAAAAATAAGGATTTCGAAAATACTTATTTGAAAAACTAGAATTGATTAAAAATTGCTGTGAATATAAGAAAATAAATTTTTTATATGGTTCTATCAACATTAGTACCAATTATTAAAACAAATTTATATTTTTAAATAAAGATTAAAAAATTTTTGTCCTCTAATAAACGTTGCTTTTTAATAAAGATTAGTTCTAAAGAATAAACATAAAACTGAAATCTAAATTTATTTAAAAATAAAAATAAATTACATAAGTTACAAATAAAATAAGTGAAGCAAAGAATTTTATGCTCTGAATATTTTTCTCATTGCTATTGAAAAAAAAATCAAGTCAAAATTATTCATGTACTATCTATGCAAATAAAGTACACCTTTAAACAAACAAACTTGAAATCACAGGTTGAATAGTGTGAAATGTGTCAACAAATTGTAAAGAAAAAATATTTAAGATGAAAGGAAGAATAAATTAGAATTTTTAAAATTTTGTAAGAATCTTTTGATACTGGAAATTGACTGAAATGATAAGAAGAAAAAAAAGAGTTTCATTCGATAATAAAATGCATTAGAATTGCTCTTTGATATGAAAGAAAAAAAACTATTTATTACAGTTCAAAAAAATGAGATAGCTCTTAAAAGCTTAATTTTATTTTTAAAAAATGTTAATTTTTGTCTTAGATAAAAAAAATTTATCCAACATGAAATTGGAAATATGAGCAGATGGATCAAGATTTTATCATTTATTCTGCATATATGCACTAGCAAAAAGTGAGTAAAAATAGGAATAGTTAACTTTTAGTTAACCTATTTAATCTATGTGGGAACATTTTATTGTTATTCTTAAAACAAGAAATATATTCTCAGCGTATTCAAAACTGAGAAGTAAAATCAAATGCTAAGATTTCTATTTTTAGAGGAAAAAAATATTGATTTTTTTTCAACAAAAAGTGCTGTTGCAGAGTTGAAATAATTTTTAGTTATGAAAATTTTCATGCAGGTGGCTGGAAATGTATGGTTACTTAAGAAGAAAAGCGCGTGGAAAAGTTTAAATGTTTTCTCTCTACAAATATAAGCTTGGAAAAATTTTCTATTCCACCTAGAAAATTTGTGCTAAATCTGAAATCTCCAAAAAATTTTACTTTTTGGAAACCAGGAATAAGCTAAAGTGAATAAAATGGGAGAGTGAAAAAGGTAGAAATCGTTCTTTCAACACTTTAAAGTTTGTTATCATTTTTTTTGTTTTTGTTTTAAGTTAAAATTAACAATAGATTTTGTTTTTATGGGGATAGGAAAAATTTGTAAAATTGCAGTTTATTTACATAAAAATTACATAAATAAATAAATCATGTCTGTTTTTAACTATAGAAATAACTTTCAAAATATAGTTGTAAGAATTTAACCTAAATGTAAAAACCATATGTATTATACATTAACATACTGTTATGTATATATATTGATGTGTACATATATTATATACATAATAACATGTTCATGTATATGTTAAGTAATGTAACAGTATTTTAAGATATAAATATGTGGAAGAAAATTATATAAATAAATAAATCATCGCTGTTTTTAACCATAGAATTAACTTTCAAAATAGAGTGGTAGAAATTTAACCTAAATCTAAAATCCATATGTATTATACATTAATATATTGTTATGTATGTATATATATATATATTGATATTTACACATATTATATTCATTACCATATTGTTAAATTACTTATTATATACATTACCATAGTGTTAAATTACATATTACATTTTCTGTATACTTTCATTATTTTTTGCAATGCTTTAACATTATTTTGTCTTTTATCAATCATAGAGCTTCATGCTATTGAAATATCTTCTTAAATAGCATAAATAGCGTTGACTGTATGGGAGAATACTACGTTCTTTTTTTTTTTTAAAAATATCACGAACTGAAAAATCTGGAACACGGTAAGCGATACAGATTGTTTACTGTTTCCAAACGAAATAATGAATAAATAGTTATTACAGAATGATACTTATTTTTCTTAACCTCTATGAGTAGTTGTGCCTTATGCTGCTCGACAAATAGTTCATATATAATCACAAACCAGTTCAATTTATCAAATGCTTACTAACTATATAGATTCTATTTTATAAATATAGAATAAAAGCAATTTTGTATATTTTTTATTGTACCTCAGGAGGTTGTAATTTCAATCATTATTTCTGACACAAATGCAACTGTATTAAGTTGAAATAGCAAATATATTATAATATTAAAAATGCTTCACTTAGTATTTTTTAATTATTCAATATTTCCTATTTATTGAGAGGAATATAAGGGATAATTAATATCAATTATAGAAATAGCGCTATAATGTTTATGTAATCGATTAAAATAAGCATTGCAGGTTTATAGAAATGAAGAGCAGAATTTACATTTAATTTTAATTAGTGGCTTATTTGAGTTTGATGGACTCAATAAAAACAGAAGAATATTTATCACTGTAGTTCAACACATATTTGCTAAAGACGTTTTATTAAAAGCTATAAATACGTGGAAGGAATTTAAAAGAATATTCTAATAAAAGTAATTTTAATTTTAAAAATGTAAAAGACAAAATTAAGTACAAATACTTTTAGCCACGAAATAAAATTTGCAATCCTTAATAAAGGTATATAACAAACTTCAAACATTTTCTTCCTAAAAAAACGTTACTTAACTATTACACTAAACTATTCTTAATTTACTACCTATATGTCATTATATTTATTCTTACTGTTGCAAGGATTTCTATATTATTATGCTGATAGATCATGATATATTCATGAAAAATTGAAGTCTTAAACATAGGAATAATGATAAGTTTCACTGAAATTAGAATAGATGCTTGTCCTGATTTCCCTGGTGAAAAGAAGAGCTATAATTTACAAACTGAATACAGACAAATGAACAAAAGGCTGCAAATTATAACCTAACAAATTATTTTCTCTGTGCGATAATATGGCACTCCAAAAAATTCTCTATTTGGTACTGTACCAATTTATTTAATTTCGGATCTTCTTGATTCACTGCATGTATCGAGAAGGATGCCGCTGGCATTTGGTTCGAAATGAAAGATGAATATTTTTCTTCAGAATAGAAAAATAAAATATTTTATATTGTTACCTTGTCTCATATGGAAAGTAATTTTTCATTCCTGAAAGTCTGATGTGCCTAACTTTACTAAATATTCAAGTTGGATGATCGATCAAGCTTTGGGTAAAATGTAAAATTTCTTCTTTGGTAAGAACATAAAATAAATTGTGAATAAAAGTGTGATTTCTTTGTATCTTACATTGATTATTTGCTTGTATTGAATTTTATACTTATATATTCTCTAAAGTTTTATTATTTACTTGTAAATGGTAAGTCTCATTGAAATTACATTTCTTGTATTTATACTTCAATTTTGTGAATATAATTCCTTTAGCTCTTCTATACATTATTTATACATCCATTTAATGATATTATGCACTGGATAAAAATCGTAGATTAATCTTAATAATGTTTAAATTATTGGATGTAATATAATTGCAATTTTTATAAAAAAGCAATCATTATTTGATTTAAGATAGCTGCATCCAAATATTAGATCCATTTTCAGCTCTTTATGTAAAACATAATTTACATTGTAATTACGTTCCTCCTCGTATATTCATAGGAGAATAGATGTAATACTTAAAATGCTTACTAAGAACTCCGCTGTTTTAAGCAAATTATTTAGTTCTTACAATTGTCTACTATTGATATTTTTATAATAATATCTGTCAGAATCTAGTAATAAAAATTGTATTCAAGGTAATGAACTCATAAATAAAAATGTAAGTAATTCATCTTCCATTTGCAGTAAATTATTTCACATTAATTATAATAATTAGGTTGGGGATATTGGAAAATAGTTTCTGCAATCTTATTAATAAACAACTAAAAACTCCCGAGGCGAGAGTGAGGAACTTGTGTTTATGTTCATAGATTAATTTAGCTACTAAAAATATTTTCTTTCAAATAGCAATAAACAAAAAATTATTTTCCGAAATATAATAATTTTTGCGATTCGCATTTGGTCTTCTGAACGGGAATTCATGCAAACACTGTTTCTTCCAAAGAAATTAAATTTAAATTTATAAAAAAGTTTTTTTCAGTTAGTGATATGTTTTTAGATCAGAATAAAATAATTTTCCCAGGCACATTTTAATAAATTTTGGGCTCAAAAGTAAGGCGTAGATTCAAATGCTTCATTCACTTGAATATTTAAGACTTTAAGACATTCTTATTCCTTAATTAGAAGAGGAATCTTATCATAAAGGAAAATGATTTCTAGTTTTATAACCTGTTATGATTCTAATCTTTGAAAAGAAAATAGTACCTTGCCCTGTCTTTCAAGGGAGTCCCATCTTGAGGTGCCATCCCTTCTGAATTCATTTTCCTCAGAATCCTCACATGTTCGGTTTTTGGTTCATCCTCAATGTCTGATTCAGATTCCTCATCACAAGACTCGGTTTCAGATGATAAGTCAGACAAAGCTTCTTGAAGCTCTACTACAGGTCTCGGATGATTACCGTCATTGTTGTTGGAGTCAGTGGCCGCTCCCATTGCTCCTAGAGTTGGTGAGTCTGGGCTGCTGTCGTTTGAGGATTCTTGGGATTCTTGGACTACAGATGGTCTTTTTGTTGGAGGTGCTTGAAAATAAAAAAAAAGAAATGTCAACAAATTAACATGTATGGGATAAATATTAGGTTGTTCAGAAAGTCATTTCGTTTTTCCCTCCTAAGTCAGTTTTTTGCAAGTGAAAACCAATCATTTTATGAGAATGAAATCTTGCTATGACCAGATAGATGATAAAAGATATTAGACTAGAATGGACACTATACAATTCAATGAAATATTCATTCACTGCTCTATTGGCCCAGCTTGTCCTTTTTGGACCTTGCGCCATAAAACCCAACCAACCATTCGCTGCTCTATTCAACTCAATGAAATATTTTTTTCTAATTACTTGAATTTTCATATAAAGCTAACTTTCCAAATAGCCCAAAAATTTTCTTAAATTTAAGATTTTAAAAATTTAAATAATGAAAATTTAATGAAACTATTTTCATAAAATAAATTTATATTGATATGGAAACATACGTAGCATAAATAATATATTATTGTCCTTATTATACAGTAAACAAATCCAGTTTTTGATAATTTCTTTGATACAAAATTGATTCTTTTAAGAATCCCTACTTTAAACCTCCAATAAAACTGAAATACAACATTTTCATTTGCATGATATACATATTGATATTTACTTTTTAACACTAGAGATATCTCTCAAATATGCAATTATTCTTTATTAAATATTTAAAAGCATTGAAATTTTAAATTTTAATGTCATAATGCTGTAATATGCTATAAGTTATTCACAATTACTTTCTTAATACTACATGTGTAACAGAATGTTAAATTAAATAAAAAATTATAACAGAATGTTACATAAAAAGTTATGTTATAGATACAGTTTAAGTAATATTAACAAAAGAATACATTTTTAAAGTTTTGTTCAAATGTTTAAAAATATGAAATTCCACATTTAAAATGTGTATGTTTGTAAATACAATTAAGCTTCCAGTAAGTGTAAATTATAGTACAGCACGTTTTTCATTAAAAAATTATTTGTCAGAGATAATATGTTTCGTAGCAGTTGATAGATTTTTCTTAATAGATAAAAAATTTGATGTTTGGTAACTTCATTGACAAAACATCAGAGACTATAATAGGATGAATAACTGAAGAGCTTATTCATCTTTAAGGTCAAATCTTGTTGAATAGTTAAAAGTAATTTTATTATAAATACCTGAATTTGCAATATCCACGAGGTATATTTTATATGACGTATGAAATCTGCGATATTAATGCGATACAAATGAGATGATGAGGGCATTCTTGTGTGTTAAAGCTTATTACAGTTTCATTGTTTTTCATGGGTTAAGGAATAAGAAAAAGGATCAAAAGTTGTAAAAAAATAAAAACGAAATAGTTACAAGAGTTTCAATGAAATTATTGTCTTAAACTTTAAACTCAATTGTTTTATCAATTATTTTAAGAGATAACGTGCATTACAAAAATTAATCAGATACACATATTATAATTTCAATGGATGTAAGAAGACTAGTTCGTTCAAATAAAAAATTTAACGTAAAAGTACTTTAAAATTGATGTAGCGATAGCAATGTCTTTATTCAAGGTAATAAGAGAATGCTCGAAGAGTGCATTGCACTTCACATGCAAGTGATTCACCTGTTCATGTGAATGTACATAAAAAGAGATTAATGCGTAGTAAACAGGATTCAAAATGGAACAACGTATAGTAGTGCGGTTTTTTGTGGTAAAATGAGAACTTAATGACATATTTTATGGTTGGATAAAGACTGCATATAGTTAAGCTCTTTTTAGGATGAACAATGTGGTAAACAATTGATTACTTTTATTTATTCCTAATAGACAGTAGGGATAACCTATATTAATATTTTCCATGAAAGATGTAAATAAACCTAGAGTATGTTAAGCAAATAATGTGATAAGCATTGTATATTTTGCTTCTATTGATGAAATAGTTAGATAATCTGTATGATATGACATGGGGAAGCAGATGTATCATTTTTGAACCAATGTATAAATGTTTATAAAAGAGATGCTTTCATTTGGATACGGCAACAAAGAAAGCAATATGAGACATCTTCAGACAACAACTTCAGTTATTCCTTGTCAAAGGTATTGACCTCTAACTGGACTTAAGAGGATTGTGCAATCATAGTGATTTGCGCGTTAAATTTATATTAATAGATCTACTTTTTCAGGTATATTCTCTACAACCCTTAGAAGACTGTTATTCAGGTAAACAATGAAACCTAAAACATTATATTTTTTTTAATGTTTTCATTCCATTTATATTTTCATTTGAAACAGCATATTGGTTAGTTTGTAATTTTAAGATAAGTTTTTTTCAGAAGATAGCTAATTCTACAGGAGCCTATGATTTGAGGTGGATTATAAGCTCCAATGAACTTCCGCTCTCAGAATAAGAATTATATTTTAAAAATTCCTGAACAGGACATTCATACTAGCAGTAATATTAGTAAAGGTGTGGTGCTCTTGTATGCTTAGTAGGTACATTATAGATATGTGATCTAAATGACTTGTTCCATATTAAATGAGTTTAATATATGGTGGCATTATTCCTCTAAAATAGAAAAGAAGTAAATAAAAATTATATCATTGGATGCAGCCATTTCCTTTCACAAAACATATTTAAAAATACTTATCAAAGTTACAACATTATCAAAAAATACGGTGCGAACTTTCACTTCAGGTTGTATAGAGCTTCAGACTATTTCACAATTGTATAACATATGTGTCCGTTAAAAAAGCTGTAGCATATACATATTTCTGACCCAAAATAAAATCCATCATAATTAACCAATATAATATAAAATTGATCCATATATGATGATGTAACTTGTTATGATCCGTCACTTACTTTAATAACACCGAAATTGATTTAGATATAAAAAGATGTAACCTTTATCTAAAAAATATATTTATTAGAATTTCAAAGATTAAACTTTACACAAACAAGCAACCATTTAAAAACCAACCCCGTCATTTATTAGTTGAATAGATGAAAGTGATTAAAATTGTAATTCACTATGTTTATTTAAAAGATGAAGTTTACATCTCTTGTAATAGTCTGAGAGTTATTTATATCATTTGAATCGCCACAAATATTACTAATTTAATTTGCTTAATAACGAGCAACCTAAATTTTAGCAAATTTAATTTACGGAACAACTAACTAGTTAAAATTTCTCTGAAATGTCACTCATAATTATTTTACCATATTAAACAAGCAATATAATGTTTACCCAACTAGTGCTATTAAGATTATATTATTTGATATTATTAGATTTATTTTATTTGTATTATGCCATGCCAAATTATGAAGGCAATTTTTTTAAGTGAAATAAACTCTTTAAGAGCAATGTGTTTAAAAAAGTGGTTTTTCTAAACTATACAAATAGTTATTTAAAATACATTATAAAATAATATATAAATATAGGTATTAATTACGGTTCAATTATTTAAATTAAAAGAATTAATAGATTATATATATATATATATATATATATATATATATATATATATATATATATATAAAGTTTTAGAATAATCCCTTTAGCAATATATTTGAATTTTGTTGGACAGCTCTGCAAATTATACTAAAAGAGTTTTATAGAATAAAATAATATTCCAAATAATTGTGTGTTTTAAGATTAATGATAATATATTTGTGATAATAGATTAATGATTAAGTTTTGCTTAAAAAATAGTTTTAAATTAATTGTTATTATTCTTTGGAAATTCAAAATTATCAAAACTCTTTTCATTTGTAAAAGTATTTTTTTTAAAATATTTTAACAGAAATCAGATTTTCTGATTATTTATACAGACGAAAATGTTATTTGTTTAGATAAAATAAGAAATTTAATAAATTCTCATCATTTCAATAATTACAAAAAATCAATAAATTCTGACATTAATTTTCATAAGAGTTTTGATTAAATGCTCCTGAAAATATCTTTAGTCGGCATTCTAAACAAAATTGATAAATTATTTCTAAAATCAATATAAGGTATATAAAAACAGTCCCTTTCATTCCTTAAGTAATTGCATAGAGATTCACTATTCAAATCATAAAAACAAATATTTTAATAATTCCATTGTATTATTAATTGCACTTTACTAATGAAACAACATTTTTAGTTTATTTTGTTGCGAAAAAAATTATTTTCCATATTCTTTAGCAATAACAAAACTATTTTGCAATCCTAGTCAACTTTCATTGCATTATTACTTGGAAATAAATAATATACTGTTTGAAATCCAAAATATAAGATTGTGTATGCATAAATTATCTTTTGAAATATAAATGCAAGAATTTTATTGAAATAGTCAGTGTGAATAAATTTAAATAAGTCCTATTTTTTCGTCATCCCCCAAACTTTTCAAGATAGAGAGTTGAAAATAGTATTTTTGAGTAACACACTTAAGTGAGTGAGAAAAAATTAGAATGTAACGCAATGAATAGACGAAAAAAAATGAGTCTCTGAAATTTATATTCATACAATTTTCCTTTATAAAATTTATTTGAAATAATTTCATAAATTTAATTAAAATTGCGAGTAGGAGGAAGCTTAGATCAATACAGAGTTATTTGATTGTTAATTAACATTGTTCCATTTTAGAAAAAATAAATAATGCGTTATACATATTTTTTTTAAGACGTGAACGTGGAGTTATCATTTGGTATCAGAAAAAATCAGCTTTTGCTCGAAAATAAAGAAAAGCTGATTGAAATAATAATCTGAATTAAAGTTTAGGCATTCGGAAACTGGTTCCGTACTACTATTTCCTGTGAATCAATAATTCAAATTATTAAGAAAACAATGCCACTGAATTTCACTTGGAAAGCTAAAATATAAAACCATTGTCGGTTTGTAAGCTGGAAAATATTTCATTAAAAAAATGCAGGGTTATGCTTTGGAAAAATTTAGAGCATAAAAATTATCAGTATATTAAAAAAAAATTTTGTTCCTTTTTTAAATTAACAACTTCCAAGACATCAGCTGTAACACAAAAATTAGTGAGTATTGGAACTTAGTATTGAAAATAAAATCAATAAAGCAAATCAAATTCGTCATACATAAAATAAAGTACCAAACATTATTTAATTTTTATGAGTAATGAGTGTTAAAAGTACAATATAAAAAGTCTCTACTCACATTTGTAAAACTTAGATAAGATTAAACTAAATATGTGATACCTCTTTTAAAATATATTCATGTTAATAATTACTTGAAACGTATATCTTTATATCTAAAGAGTAATTTCATTAAGATATAAAATCGTTTGGGAATTCCGTTATACGTCCTTGAAAATGGTTTTGAGTTTAAATCATATAATACTTATTTGATAAAATGTATGTAACATTATCTCATAATAAATTCTCTAGTAATGTTACATGCATTTCTATTTATTCAATTTAATATTAAAACTGAAATTTTAGCTGAATTTTTGGAATAAAATAGATATTCCTGAAACTAATGCTCACTTTTAGACATATGTAAAAAGAGACATTTCTCTAAGGTGTCTTGCACCTGCATGCAGCATAAGAGTAAATGTGCCTATAAATTTCGATTTGAAGTATTTATTGTCGAATTTTCTGAATAATAAAAAATACAATGACTGCCTGTTTAAATTTATATTTCTTTGAACCGTTCAGGATAATTTGTTATATTTTGGAAAAGCAAATACATAGAATCTGATGAATTGGTTTAGTTATACTATTTTTAAAATAAAATGTTAAATATTAAGGTTTAAAAAATTTTCAATTTTAAGAAATTATATTATCCATTTTTAAGCTTTATAGCGTAAGTATTGCTTATTTTCTATAATGATTCCTTAAATGAGTATGTATAGAAATAATTGTTTCTAAAGAAAATTTTAGATTGAGTATATTGTATGAGTAATTCTTAAAAAAATATAATAATGGTTATATTCGTGAAATTACTTAATTTGAGAACTGATAATTGAATTTATTTATTAAACTATTATAATTGCAATTAAATAAATATTTGAAATTAAATGAAAATTAGATAATATTTCATTTTAAATTTTTTAAAACTAAATATCAAGAATTTTGAATGACATATTTTCAAAAAAATGTAATCATTATTATCCTCAGAAGTTTAATCTAGCTATTTAAAGCAATTATGTACTTAATGAAATTTATTTCATGATTATCTTTAGAAAGTATTTAATTAATAAAATGTTTTTCTGTGTTTTGTTCAAAATTCTAATTATTTTATGTAATAGGATAATAAATCAATTATGTATTTAATCAATCAATCATCATGGTCATTATCAATCATTTTTTCATTTACATTAGGATTAAAATATTTAATACAATGTAAATGGAAAAAATGAATTTTTAATATTTAAAAAAAAAAAAAAAAAAAAAAAAAATTCTGGTACATTTAATTTTCATAATATTGAATTAAAGTAATTTTTTTTATAATGTAAATGCATTTTTTAAAATAATAAAACTCATTTTTAAGTCGATTATGTTGCATAATCTTTTAAAAAAAGTTCATTAATATATCTTTTATTCAAAAAGTGTAAGAAATTATTGCATTGCTAATTATTTTTTCCAAAAATATTTAACAAAAATATTTTAAACTTTTTATATGTAAATTATGAAATTAATTTTATTAATATATTTTTATAAATTTACTAACATATTTATTTTAAAATTACATATTTATAATCTGTCAAAGTATATAATTTAAATGTTAATAATGATGATAATAAGTAGAAACTTGAAGGAGTTAAATGATTATTTATATTGAATTAAATTAATTAAATAACTGATTAAAAGTTATTGTGGTGGTCGTGGATAAAAAGATTTTTATTAGAAAGTTCTTCATGTAAAACAAAACAGTGGTGTTACCTTGCATATAAGAGTTTGAGAGTCAAAGCCGCTAATAATTTGTTTAGTTATTGAACTTAAAAAGAAATAACAGGTTATTTTAAGCTTTAATAAGATAATTTAGAAATAACAGGTTTTTTAAGATTTAAAATAGATAAATACTTATATTTTATTTTATTTTGTTACTTATATTTTATTTTGTTATTTAATATAATAATATTTTTAATGAAATAATATTAATATATTCAATTGATGTTTTTAAATAAGTTAATTAAATAAAACGTGCAAAAATAATCTATTTAATGAATTTTTACAAAAGAATCAATTTAATTGGACTGACATAAGAACAGTAAAATGTACAAGCAATACAATTATTTTTATTAACTGAAACGAATATTAAATTTTTTGTTTTCAAATGAAAAATTCCAACATTGTTTGAAAAATAAACTGAAATATAAAATCAAAACTAAGCAGTTCGGATGAAAATTCATGATAAATACTTAAAAATAATATATATATATATATATATATATATAT